>CAVMBE010000053.1:0-195422 GCA_963674455.1 Lecanosticta acicola
GTAATATTATTTAATTACTTAGGACTGCTCTCTTTTTAGAAGATATATTAATTCCTCTAGTTCTTAAGTGTCCTTAATAGAGTGTCTCTAGCTTCTAAGCTATTTATAGCCTACTATTCCTAACTCGAATAGAACCTTTATAAATAGTTTCTTTAGAAGTAGCTTATCTATTATTTTTTATTTACTATTTATATACTACTCTATAGTAATTATATACTTCTAATACCTTATTAGGAATGTCTAGTAGTAACTCTAAGTATTATATCTCTAGAGTTTAATTTATATTAGGCTTCTAAGTATATTATAGATATCTATAGTAATTATAGATCTAAAGAGAGTCTTAATATACTTAAATAATCTATAGGCTAACTTAGTAGTACTACTCTAGTTTAGCCTAATAGATAGATTAAGCCTTATTATAATAATACTATATATAATTCTATTATTCTTTATAAACTCCCTTATTTTAGCTAAGTTATCTACTATATTCGCTAGCGGCTCTACTTTTATAATCTATAGTTTATTATAAATAATATATTCTACTATATCGTTCTTAAGTAGCTTACTAATTAGAATCTTCTACTATAGTATAAAGGTATCGCCTCTTCTAAGAACCTAGTTCTTCTTAGCTAACTTTACTATAGTAGCTATAGTAAGTTTTAATTAGACTTAGTAGTAGGAAGGTTCGGCTAGTAAAAGCTAATTTAAGCTTTTCTTAAATATAGAGAGAGAGTAGATAATATAGGTTGTTTTAAATAATTAATTAAATACGAGTGTTTCTAGAACACTCTAGGCTTATAACCTAACGTAAGTATATAGGTATTTATATAAGAATTAATAATCCTTTTAATAGCTATACTAGAAATATTAGAGCTATATACTATATATAAGTACTAAGAAGCTAAACCCGATTCTTATATCTAGTACTATCTAGTACGTAACCTAGTACTATCTAGTACCTATATTAGGTAATCTAGTATATTTATAATAGAAAGTATATTATAGGGGTTCGTAAATTAGGATAGATTAACGCTAGTTACTTAGTATATATGTCTATATACTATCTCTACTAAATATTATCTTTTATATACTATCTACTATTTAAAGTAAGTTAGTAGTACCTCTATTATATACTCTATATTCTATACCTAATTTTATCTATTAAAATCTTATACTAGGTACGAATATAAGCTAATTTAAGAGCCTAATAGTCTATCTAATATAGAGCCTCTCTATATAGCTTTTTAAGGCTCTCTTTAAGTAGAAGCTATACTCCTTTAATTAGATTAAGGTTAGGGCTTTATATAGGGTACTAGTAAAGCTAAATTAGGTGTTCTTACCTAATCTTCTCGGGTAGATTATCCTTTAATCTATAACTATATAATAGATTACTATCTTCTATTAAAATAGTAGAGTAGTATTAATTCTTTATCTATTTAATCTATTTAATATACTTTAGAAGGATATACTCTATATAGTAGAGCTAGCTTATTAAATTACCCTTCTTCTAGGTGTATAGGGGCTCTAAATTAGCCTATTCCTTTAACTCTACTTAATACTACTCTTCTATCTTCTACCTTCTGTTTCTTCGTAGTTTTTAGCCCTTCTAGATTTCTATAATATACCTATAGTTCTACTATTTATTATTATAGAAGACAAGCTCTAATGTATACTACTAAGAGACAGAGGTAGTAATATAGGCTACTAAATAGTTAGGCTTAGGTTACTTATATACTATCCCTTTATAATTACCCTTCTTACGAAAGATTCGTTAATAAAGAGATATAGCCTTATTAATATAAGCCTTATCTATCTAGTAAATCTATTACTAGAGGCTATCTACTATCTCTACTCTATATTAGTACCTATATTTAATCCTTAGCCTCTTATTAGTTTATAAGATCTAAATAGTACTCTACCTCTTACTACGTAGTATTTGTAGCTGCCTTTTATTTATTCTCCTTGTTAAGGTTATATATAAGCTTACTATATACTTTTAGAAGAAGAAATAGTCCTATTTTCTTAAATCTTAGGGACCTTTAGCTATTATCTTAACCTAGTAGAATAGATCCTTCTTTTTAGGCCTAGGTGCCTACTTTCGTAGTAGTCTTCGGGTAGGGAATAGCTCCTCTTCTACTCTTAGCTATATACGTTAGTAGAGCTAATTACTAGCTATTATATAGGTAGAGTACTATTCTTTATAGCTATAGAGTAGAAGTATTTAGTATATTAGTCTTTAGATGTATATTAGTTCTGTATAGATGTAAATTTCTATAGTAATTTCCCTTTCTCTTTAACCTTTCTAAATAATTTCTAAGTATAGGAGGCATAGTAGTAGTAATACAGAGCCTTTAAAAGAGGTGTTGGTAGGGAGGTCTGGTATGCCAAGCAACTAGCGTCAATCCATCCTAATTTGCGAACCCCTGTAATATAGTGCTTTTCTTGGCAGGTTTCGTGTGACACCCCGCTTTGCTGGGTGCTCGGCGAGCCGTGACACATCGCAGGCAGATCGGCAACCTGGTATCGGCGGATATATGATGTCGCATGCATCCGTACATTGAAAGGCATCCAACCTCCCTGAGTCTCTGGGTCAAAAGGAAGAGAGAGAGGGAAAACGCATTGCGTGGAACTGTCGAGTCGGCATATTGTGCTTTTCTTGGCAAGCTTCGTCAGCACATCGAGCGTTCCTCGGCAAGCTGACTGCCGATACTATTCGCGCGGATCGGCAGGACGTACTCGGCAACACTGTCCCACGTCTTAGTACATACTGCTCGTGCTCTGCAATTGATATGATTCCTCTTGTCGTTCCGATTGAGAGAGGCAAAGAAAAAACAAAGACATCTGCAGCAATCCGGTCGCTGGAGTGCCGAGGATCCCGCACAGCCGGCTTCAGTCAGCAGGCGGAAGGCAGCCGATTCGCTCGGACGCCCCCGCCTCCAGCTTTGTTGCCTCCAACCATCCAGCCGCCTGCGGCCATCTCGACATCTCCATTAACAGCGACTTCATTTCCATCATTATCATCAAAACATTTCCATCTGAACCTTCTTCCATGTCGTCACCTACGGCATCGTTCGGCAGCGATCTCCCCACTTCGGTTCACGCATCGCCCGACCTGCACGGCAACGGCAGCAGCTCTCCCGCGACGAGCGTCGAGATTGCGCCCGAGGAGCAACAGTCCGACGAGGAGCGCGCCCGACAGAATCAAGCCAAGCAGCGCGGCAACAAGACTCAAGAAGAGCAAGAGAATCAGCAGCAGCAGCAGGGGGAACAACAAGAAGAGGTACCGCGTAGGGTAGTGGAGGTCCTCGAGACATATACCAAGCTTGCGGAAGGTCAGCCCCTTCCGACGCGACAAGAAGGAGGATCAGAGGACGCACACGACCTCGAGTGGACCCTCACACCCAATCAATACCAGCACTTGCGACGCATCATTGCCTCGCGCGACTCGCGCTGGATCGCCGCCGCACGCTGGGCACCCGACAAAGCCCGCGAAGAGTACTGTCCACAGAAGCAGCTTCTTCGCCTCCGCATGTGCGAACCCATCCACGGCGAGACCGCACACTTGGCAGCCCTCGCCATTCTAGATGCACTGAAGAAGCGCCTAAAGCAGGACCCTTCGTTGCTCCAGTACCGGAACACTTTCTTCGTCGGCTCCAATTCGACTATCGAGCTGAAGGAGGGCGACGAGAGGTATCCACAGGTCCCGGACGCATCCATCAAGATAAGCGGGACATGGCTTCCACCATTCGTGATTGAGGTCAAGTTCTCGAACCCGCTGCCCGACAGCAAGGCCGAGAACTACATTTACGGGAGTGAAGCAGACATCCGGACTGTTCTGTATCTGAACATCGACTACCGGAGCCCCAAGGAGCGGAAGACAAATTGCGATCCATATAAGATGACCATCTCTCTCTTCCGTCTCGAGCCTGAGTCTGCTGATCCGACATGCATGTACCCAACGCCGTTCCTTCACAATGTTCCAATTCCCTCTACACTGGAGCTCGAGCAAGACCCTACACTCCGGAACCAGGACCTCACCCTCCGACTGGGCGACTTCCATCCCGAGCTCGACTTCAAGGACACATTTACCGTACCCTTCAGCGAAATTCGAGCGCTGCTGGACCACGCCATCGAAATTCAGCGGCAGAAAGATGAGGGTAACAACAAGAGAAGCAAGGAAGCGCCTCGGATAAAGCTGGGTGACAGAAAGAGGACCAGAGAAGAGGCACAACCGGATTCAGACGAAGGCAGGACTCCAACCACGAGTTCGGACACAGGCGAGGAAGATGATACGGAGTACAAGCCGTCCACTGCCAAGCGAGTGAAGCGAGATACGCAGCTTCCTGCGCGAGAATCCCGCCGCCGCTCAAAGGCCACGGAGAGTTCATCATGCGGTGAAGGGGAGTCCTGATCCATGGGTATGACTTCAGAGATCGTCCGAAGCTACGACACTCCATCTGGAGCGCACCAACGTCCCCAGGAAGGCCCAATCCTTTCAGTGATCACCGATGCTGTCTGACCGAACGAGGAACCCTGGTTACTAACAGCGCCGCTGTAGGCGCTCTTGTGGCGTCAGCGCCTGGTCAGCTGTTCTTCGAAGACGTCCGATCGGTCTGTTGGAGATATGCATCCTTTGGGGCTCGGCATACCTGAGTTTGGCTCTTGTGAAGTTGAGATGTGATAATGCCGGCGACTGCAGAGGGGTCATTCTCATGTCTTGTGTTACCGTGGGACGGATGAAGGGGAGGTGGAAGTGTGGGGTTCCTCTAGCCTTCTTTGCTCGTCTGGAACGGATGCCGCAAACCGTGATGCGGGCATCTCGGAGTACGGATGTATCGATGGATTTCGATCTCGCTCGTGTTGCATTATCTCTTCAGATTTCGACCTCGTGAGTCGTCCGGCTTTAAAGGAATTGGATATTCTGAATCGAAGTGTCTTCCAATCTCTCCCAGCGTGTGGCCCCTTTCACTCTCATCTACCCTGTCATTCATTGGTCTACAGCGCTGCCGTCTCGTTAAACAATAGACGAAGGTATGCGAGCACGCTGACTCCCTTCTTCTGTCTGGGATGAATGGTCCACGCGGCCATCCGTCCATTGAGGCACATGGGCTGATATGCGTGCACCCCGATCGTAAACATCTGCTGCCTCTGTATCTGGCTTTAAGATCGGGTTCAGAGACTGGATGGATTTCGATAGGACTGATTAGATTGGACACTCCGAAAGAAGAGCCTTCTCCCTCTGCTGCTCGGTGTCTACCACTTCTTTTTCCCCCTCGTGGTAGTAACCTCGTCAGGCGGGTGGAAATTCCAGAGAGGGCGTACGCGAGGTGAGATCTGTCCGCGAAATCAATGTCTCATGCATCTTCCCTCGCCCTCGCCGAGGTAGTGTTCATTTTGTCGGAGTTGCTGTCGATAAGGTAGCATTGGGCGGGGCTTCAATCATTTGTCTAGGAGGCAGAATCCTGCAGGCACAATTCGTCCCTTAAGCATAGTCTGCTGCTCGCTTGTATACACCTCGAGTCCATTGCTTTATTTGTAGGTACTGTAGGCTGTACCTGGTACCCGGCGTGCGGATGCTCGATTGGTCTAGGAGAGAAGGTTAATATAGCATGAAATTTCTCGCTACACGTAGTACGATAGTGTAGGCGAGCCGGCTTATTACTCCGTTTAAGACTACTACTATTAGAAATATATACATATAAGGGAGCTTCTCTTAGGAGACAATTTAGAGAGGCCCTATATTAGATAGACTATTAGGCTCTTAAATTGGCTTATATTCGTACCTAGTATAAGATTTTAATAGATTAAATTAGGTATAGAATATAGAGTATATAATAGAGGTGCTACTAACTTACTTTGAATAGTAGACAGCGTGTAAAAGATAATATTTAGTAGAGATAGTATATAGACACATATACTAAGTAACTAGCGCTAATCTAACCTAATTTACGAACCTCTATAGTAGCGAACAGCAGTTGTACGGCATCTGTAAGGCACCGGAAAGCAGAGATGGATGGAAGATATCGACAACGGGGGGGGGGTGTGGTGTGGATTTGGTTTAGTGTAAGGCGGCACGATATGGCGGGAGCGTAACGGGCGGTCGGCGTCGCTGTTGCCCTGCGTAAGGTTGCTGACTCGTCTTCCCGCACTTGCAACTGCCAACATCCTTCACACTTTCGTCGCTGCTGCCTCTCTTGGAGCATTCCCTCTCGAAGCATTTCCCTCTTGGAGCTTCCCATCTTGGACGCGCCCGGCATTGTACGACACGACACGACACGACACGACACGCGCACGACAACCTCGATACTGCATCCACGCATCTGCGGGGACACGGCGGAGACGGGCCATCCTTCCTCTCGGCTTCCCATCGTGCCTCCCGACGGCGAAGTGCATGGTAAGTGTGGCATGAGCGACCGGGGTGCTCGGTCTGCTTGTCTGCCTCTCATCATCATCGCGCTGTCTATCTATCCGCTCCAGTCGTATCCATCTCACCACACCCTCCCTCGTGGGAACTGGAAGGGGGGGAGCTGCCCGCCAGACAGACACACGTCGACATACCTTACCTTAACCACCCATCTCCACCTCCACCTCCACCTCCACCTGCCTCCCTCCACCACTTCACGCGACACGAGACACGACCAGACGAGACAAGAGACGAAACTGACGATGCGAATTCGGTAGCAGAGCAGCAGCGCAGCAAGGCATGGCCACATAGCCGCTCCTTCCATGCCAACTCCTCCGTCATGAGGGCGCTTTCGCGCGGCGGCATCCACCCGATGCTGCTCACTCTCATCCTTGGCCTCGCCTTCATATCGCTCCCGGCACACGCCGCCTTCATCACCTTCGAGAATTGCCTCTCCTCCCGCATCACCGATTCCCGCCCGAAGCAGTTGCAGTTCACGCCCTCATTCGTCGATGCGACCTTCCTCAACACCGTCGGCAGCACCTACGTGCTCAATTTGACCATCTTTGGCAACGTCTCCGGCTCTCAATTCCAAGGCGCCTATCCGCTGCCGTCAGATCCGCAATGGAAGAACGACAATGAGTCATTTGGCAAGATCACGAATGTCGGCACAGCAAACAAGTTGGCGACCTTGACAGCAGAGTACAACGTCCTGACATACACGGCATACAAGAACGATGGTACCGAGTTCTGCAACACCCTGGTAAATGGCACAGGATATGACTGCCCGCTGGGTCCGGCGTTCTATGCCAACGCCAGCGATCCGTCCGACATCCCGCGCTTCACCATTCAACACGACTTCGGCAGCTCCTACGCCTTCAGTACCATCTCTACCACGGTCCACGTCATCTCCGGCGATACTGGCGCCCCCGATGTCGCCTGCATCAGCGCTCAGATCTCACCAGATCTGGGTCCCAACATTGCTGGGCTGCTCACGTGGCTCCCGGCTGCCATCTTGATACTTAAGGGGATCGCGACGCTGTCGGCTGCCATCTGGTCGCCGTGGGGAACCTCGGACGTCTTCAAGTGGAGTAGTAACTACGGAAGAGACGAGGATCTGCTGCGCTTGGTCACACCTGGCTTTGGAGATTGTCTTCAATACATCCAGTTTGTAGTCTTGACGGGCAGCTTGACACTGCAGTATCCCGGCTTCTTCCAGCCGGCAGTCAGTCAAGCAAGTTGGTCGACACTCCTCTTCAACGAGAGCTACGTTACCGGCGGCGACGGCAGGGTGAGCCTCATTGATGGATTGTACGCCACCAACGCCACCTACGGCTTGACCAAGATGAGCCAGTACATTGGAATGAGCGCCGCACAGGATATTTGGGCATGCATGGCCATCTGGCTTGTTGTGATTGCCGTGGCCGTCGTGGTGGCCATCCAGATTGGATTCTTCTGCCGCTGGGCTTTTCGGGCCATCAGGAACATCCAAGAAGAGGACCTCCGCCAGAAGAATGTGCCTTTCACGCTTGGGAACATCATCCGCTTGGTGTTCAACTACTTCATCCTCCCGATTGTCGCTCTCAGCCTTTTCCAGTTGGTGATATCGACGCACTCACCCGCTAGTGTCGTTGCGTGCGCCGTGGTATTGCTGCTGATCATGATTGTCTGGGCTGCGTTTATCTTACGCGTAATCTTCCGGACAAAACCGAGAGCAATGCTCTTTGACGACCTGACGACTGTATTGCTTTACGGACCCTTGTACAATACCTACAGCGACAGCGCTGCCCCGTTTGCGCTCATTCCCGTTTTCATTACCTTTATGAGAGGTGTTGCCATCGGAGCTGTGCAACCTAGCGGCATTGCGCAAATCATCATCCTGGCCATCTGCGAGGTCATTCTCGTGCTCACGCTGAACGGATTCCGGCCTTTCCAGGGACAGACCAGCATGAACCTGTATCACACGTTCTTTGCTTTGGCCCGTCTTGCCACAATACTTCTCATGATCGCCTTCGTGCCCACACTGGGCGTCACTGAAGCACCGAGAGGCTGGATTGGATACATCATCTTGCTCATTCACGCCTGCGTGCTCGTATTTGGCTTCTTCCTCAACTCGGCTCAAACGATCATTGAAGTCATCGCCCGTTCCCTCGGCGCTGGTCACGACGCTCAAAACGGCGCCATTAGGGGTAGCGTCCTGAATTGGCGTACGTTGAAGAAGCGACCCAACCGCACCGAAGCCGACCGTGCTAGTATGATGAGTTCGGCTGCGATGCTGCGCGACACGGAAGGCAACGCTGGGTATGGCACACGATCCAGGAGTATTTCTGCCAGTAGCCAGCAGCTGCTAAACCGAATGAGTGGCTTCGAGAATTTCTCCAGCGCAAACGAGAATCTGACTTCACCCGACCCGGATTCTTCCAACGGATTCAACACGATGACCAGCAGTGCCAACGGCAAGTCAGTAATCGCGACCAAGGCTGATGGTGAAAATTACTACCGACCTCCGCGACCCAGGAAAGCGACAGTCGATGCCATGTCCAACCCTGGCATCAAGACTCGGAGCGGCGCCGACTTCCCTTACCAAGACTCTCCCACTCCCGGACACGCGAGAGACGCCAGCTACGACAGCGGCGCATTTGGATCTCCCCAGCCTGCCTACTTCCGCGCGAGACACGATTCCGCCGAAGACGCAAACCGGAACACCGATTACGCAGTGCGCGAAGTCGATCAGTACTATAGAGGCCCCGCGCTGAACGATCAACCATCGAGGAAGCTCAAGACCGGCCCAGCGGATCCCGAGGGTCCGGCGTCTACCGCGCAGACCTGGTTTCAGCGCATGGTGTTTGGTGTCAAGGGCAAGAAGAAGGATCAGAGTAAGGGTTTCGAAGTGGTACGGTCGTCACGGATGCCGCCTGGGATGCAAAGAGAAGCGCCTCAGGGTGAAGGTATGGAGCTGCAGCAGAGTCCAGCAATGCGTGAGCCATATCGGGATTCGCCCCAGACGCCGGGCAAGGAGACTCAGGCTACTGCTGGCGCAGAACGCTCTTTTGGCAACTCCAGGGAGAGGTCTCTAAGCCCGACTGACGACATTGCGTCCCAACCACCGACCCAGAACTTCGATTTTGGCTTTGAGGACCCCAACAATTATCCCTCGAGCAGTGTCCGGCCTGACAGCGAGACTATTGGTGCTATAGAGCATCCTGTCTTGCAGCCGATCAGTACCGAGCACCGTGCTTCCATGGGTCCGAGTGGTCTTCAGCGTGGTCTGAGCCAGGTCACCATGCAGGACGACCACCGTGCGGACGACTCGGACGATGATGAAGAGCTCAGCACGGTCCGTCACTTCGACCAGCCTGTCCCGATGCTCAATCCAATAGACTCGGTAGGCGGCATCGATTTGCCCTCTCGCTTCAATTCTACCGCTGGCTCACATGGCCCTTCGCGCATGAATTCGAACGTCGGCCCAAGTCGCAACCAGGGTGGTCTCGGTGCTCCAGACCCATTGTCTCGGGGTGCTTCGCACAGAAGTGGAAATGCTGAGGTGATCGGCAATTCGCAAGGTGGACAAGACTGGCTTCGAGCAGTCGAAAACCTTGAGTGGAACCACGATCGCCAGCCTTCGACCCGCGGCAATCCACAGCCAAGAGGATCCATAACCCACGAGGACTTCCGACCTCCGCCACCATCTGTCCCGCGCCGTAACGCTCGCCGCACACATTCTCAGGAGCAGGCCGCCTTACGCTCGCCATACCAGCCCCCGAACAACGGCAATCTCTTCGAGGGATTCGATAGTGACGGACCCACGCCAGACGGTCTTGATGCACCGGCCGAGGAGCAGGCCGTCCCGGCACCTGCAGGACAAGGACACACCCACAACGTGTCTCACCATCGTGCAGCAGACAGCATCACCCGGAACAGCTTTGGGGCTAACGCGGCTTTGAATGCGAGCAGCGCAGCGGTGGAGTATCTCGGCGAGACGCCGCCGCAGCAGCACGGTGAGGGCTACCTGAAGTAATGTCGCAGCGTGTGTAGATGATGCCCATTGTCTTTTTGAATTAGCGTGGCGCTTGGGAGGACAAGACGATGCGATTACGACGGGGTGCGTTGGAGAAGAGTCGGCTTTTCTTTTCTGATTCGATGTACGTACTACACGTTTGGCTTCTGTGTGATTCTTTCTGACTACACCGGGGTAATGAGGCTGGGCGGAGACACAAAACGTGAGACGATGGATGGGATGCAATGGAATACGAACGACCAACAGTATAGAAACCGACGCGATTGCAAAGATAGGGAAAGGAAAAGCAGATGCTATTGAATAATTGTATTCAAACTATGACCTTGACGTACGACGACATCCCGTGGCGAAGCACATTTCTCCCTCAGACGCGCTTCCTGGAGATTTATTTCGTGAATTTCCTGCTCGGTTTCTGTGTGATAGTAAATGGCTCATTCGTGGTCGGTCTGGATGATGGCGAGCAGGCATGTCCAAAGCGCGGAGGCACGTCCGACGCCGGGGAAGATGAGCAGCGACATAATCATGCCTGCAAGTCAAGCGAACTAGTGAAGCGAAACACGTGACGAGGGAGAGTCGGGAGTATCCGAAAGATGTAGCTCTTCTCCTTTCGCTGTATCATCGGCGTACGCTCGTCATATCTCACACAGCAAGCTCTCGATGGGCAGGACGAAATGCAGGACCGCACCGAGCGAAGGATGTCCTGGCTTTCTCTAAGGCGTCGGCGCACCACGGGCAATCTGAAGAGTCTGCCGAACGGACACCAAGTCTCCCAGGAAGGCGTACCTGCAATAATAATGCCGACGACGAAAGATCGGCCACCACCCAGTCTCCGACCCTTCTCGCAGCCTGATGTCCCGCGAAGTAATGCTGAGAACGCGAATCTATTCTATGCGTATGCGCAGAAGGTAGGGAGCCATCGCAGCGTAGACGAGGACCTGCATCTGATCCGTGTCCCACAGGGCGACGACACGTCTTCTCGCTATAGCCTCACCTTCGCCTCTGCTTCTTTTGCCGACGACTGGTACAAGCTCGTGAAGCAGCACTTCCCGAATACCAATCGCCCGGCGCCACAGCTCTTCTCTTTCAGAACCGATGACTTCCTCTCCAGAGCTTGGCGACACCCGGCATTCGGACACCTCCAGACGAAATGGATGTACACTACTTTATCGGACACGAGCTCCGATAGTAGTCTTGGGGGAGAGGCGCAACGCAGTATGCCGGTTCAAGATGAGCAGGGAAATATTCTGGGGGGAGCCGCATCGCCGTCCACGAGTGCGGACAGCGGAAGGACGAGAAGAGAAGTCAAGGATATGAAAGATGGTGTTGGCAGGGTGGGCGAGCATTCCGAGAAGATGATGGAAACTGTCGAGAGGAATACGGAAGGCGCCAGGAAGTCGGCTGAAGCAAGGGAAGAGCATGGACATTATGGACAAGCGGATGGCCATTCCAGGGAACATTTCTACATGCGCGAGCTCTCTGGCCATTTCGGCCGGATGACGGACCTTCTCGAACGAAACACGGAGCATATGGAAAACCTATCGAAGCGGCAGTTTGACCATGAACAGAAATTGCAACAGGCATTGGAGAGTATGAGTGCGAGGCAGAGTCCGGACGCTCTGGATCTGTCGCGGTTTTCATCGCACCTAGATCGAATACAGCAGATGATGGAGCAGTCTTTGCAGGAACGTCAAGATTCTGCGCGGAGCGCGAGAGAGAAGCCTCCTTCGGTGAATCTTTCGCCCTTGGCGGAGGGATTGGGGAAGATGCAGGAAGCCGTGGAGCAGAACTCTACCTTGATGAAAGCCCTCTTGGAAGAAAGCTCGCAACAAGATCCGGAAGCTCCAAGAACCCCATTTGGGGCTCCGTTCCGACCACAGCAAGTCGATCTGTCTCCGCTTGACGAGCGTCTTCAGGGCATATTGGACGCTATCCAACAGCAAAACTCGCACATGCAGGCTCTCGTTGGGTTTGCCAGTGGTGGTCAAGCTGGCCAGAGCGGCGACTCACCGCCACCAGCAAATACCAGCCTTGCCCCCCTCAGCGAGCACTTGGAGCAAATCCACAACGCCATTGAGGAGGGTAACAAGCAGGCGAGGGAAGCAGCCGCGAAATTCCGGCGAGAGAAACTCGTCGATTTCAAACCGTTGACAAGTAGGCTAGACGCACTGCAGAACACCACAAAGACAAATGTCAACCATTTTGAGAAGTTGCTTGACGCACAGAAGGCTATACGGCAGGCCTTAGAACGGGATCGGCGCGAGCTCGACTTCTCCCCCCTGGCGGAAACTTTGGGTCATGCGATAGAAAACCAGCACGCGCCTCTTTTGGAACAGTTGCAGTCCATCAACAGCGGAATTACTCGCAATGAAGATGTTTTCACGACCGCCATCACTGATGTGCTCGGAGGCGTGGATCTTACCGAGCTGTACAGTCGATTAGATGCCCTTCAAGAGGCCGTCCAAAAGAACAGCACTGACACAACTCAAACGATAGATTGTGCGTCGCTGAAAGGCCACTTGGAAGCGATACGAGAGACAATCGCCTCCAATGCAGAGCAACTCACAGCCCTGATCGAAGCCCAGCGGGCTCATGCGACGCCCACGGACAAGACTGGACCCGATATCGATCTCACGCCACTCACAGACCACCTAAACCGCATCCACACCTCGCTGGAGAAAGCCACAAAACCAGACCCCCCTCCCGGCCGCTCGGGCTCGGGCTCCGGAGATCCCAAATTCGTCCTCAAAGCCCTCACCTCGCACCTCAGCCGGATCCAATCCGTCACCGAAAGCAACGCCCAAACCGTGCACACCCTCCTCCAACGCACCCCTTCCCCTTCCCCCTCCCCATCCACAAACGAAAAACTACACACCTACATCGCCGACGCCCTGGACTCGCTCCGGCGCACGAACGCGCGACAGAAACGACAAGAAGGCGATCTGGAAGGTTTGGAACGCAAGGTGGAAGCTACGAATTCCCAATTCAGGGAGTTGATGGGCGCGCAGAGGGATATGAATCGCGTTCTGAGGACTTTGGCGGAGGCGCTCGCGGCGCAGAATCCGGCGTCCTGTGGGCATGTTGTTATTCCGCCGCCTAGGAAGATTGGGAGGAAGGTTGTGGGGTTTGTTTATGATGCTGGTGGGAAGTGAGGGAGTACGACGAATCACTTCGGCGATCGCTTCGTCTCGTCGGTCGTCGAACGTGCAGGCGCTTTTCACGCGCAACTCTTATCAACGATTGCCAGTGCAGCAAAGTAATGGACGCAGGTCAATGGCGGGACACGTGGACCTTACGTTCCTGCGTCCCTGCGTCTCTCTCGGGTCTGAGAGTTTTCATTGCTTTCTGGGGAGAGAAGAGTCACACGTGGATGAGGAAGATCGCAAGCAGTGAAGCAACCTCCCATCAACCCTTGGAACTCGCAGATATGGCGGGCACGACACTCCTTTCCCAAGAGGAATTCCTCGGTCCCCTGGTCGCATCTACGGACATCGATGTGAGAGACATTCTCGACGACTGTCCAATATGCTCCGAAACGATTGCGAAAGCGTCTCGAATTGAATGTCAGCATGTTCTTTGGCTTGGAATGCGCGAAGAGGTGATTCCAAGCGAAAGCGGCATGTTGAAATGCTAGGCAGGTTTCTATATGATGCATCTGTGAAGGCGAGTAGGAGGCAGAAGAGGAGCAACGCCCGACCTGGGCACATGACATTGATGCTCGGCTACCTTGGACACATCGATACAACCTGCGTCAGATGGTCATGGCCGCTATGGACCGTTTTCTTGGCGCTGCGAACGATACGGATTCGACAAGTATGGACAACATCAAGTCACGGATGATCAAGATCGCCGGCTCTGTGGAAGACTTTGAGTGTGCGCTGTCCATGCCATCGAGTCGAGATCCGAGAATCCATTTGAATGCTGCAACTTCGAGCGGGAGAAGTCCTTCGAGTTGCTAGGCCGCGGGTGCATGGCGTGGGACGGACTGGCCGGCTAATGACAGCAGCTAGCTTCTGGGGCGATCTGATGAAGTGCTGGGAAGAAGGAAGTGATGGGAACTGGCCACTTTATGGAGGATTTGCGGGCCAGACTTGTTTTCGACAGTATGCGGTTCAAAGTGCTCGATTTTCTGACCGGATGGGCTGTCGAGCAAAAAAGCGAATATCTCACATGGAGTAGGTTGGGGGCAGTACCATTGATGTAAACGATGAAGCAACATGAGGAAGAGTCATGCTGAAGACAAATTGGTCCGTAAGCGTTTTCTCATCGTGCCCTCCGGATGATGTTGAATCTCAGTAACATAAGAGAAATGTACTGTAATGCTAAGGTACACAGGGATGTTCCTACTGAAGTTCGTCCGCACGAGGCAGTCCGTGAACAGAGGCTCTGGTTGGCTGGGGATGGCTCGGCGCTAGCGGAAGTACTCAGCACTGGCCAGGCGATGTGAAAGTGGCCCCGGCCTGGTTGGAATTGCCAACAACTCCATCCCAATCCGCGTCCTTGGCAAAGCCGAGATATGAGTGACATAGCAGGAACATATTCTTTCCCGTCTGTCCGACTTTGCCTGCGCATCAAGATCGTTCTAGAGTAAAAGGAAGCAGATCAGATAGATCACTCATCGCCACGACTTTTCCGCCTCCGACATCGCCTGCAGACTGCTGACCCACCCACCCATCCTACACGATCCCGTTCTATTCTGCGCGGCTATTCTATTTAAACCACCATCGACCACCATCCTCAGGTCAGGAAACAATTTCCATCGTCTGGCTAATTGAACCTCCATCCGCCATGTCCGTCAACACAGTGAAAGCACCAGAGTCGCAGCTGAAGTCGTCATCCGCGAAAAGTACGACGAATCCAACAGGATGATTCTCCTGGAGCGCCAGTCCAAGTTGACGATCGAGGTAGAGTCGAGTAAAATGAAGCATGAGCCGGTGCTCGACTTCTCCCGCAGTCTATCCTGCGTGGCGGTGCTCATCCGAGCGACGTCGCGGAGGTCTGACGCAGGCAGAGGTCTTGCTGAGAACATACGGCTTGAACTTGATCTGGACAATACTAGCGACAAAGAATCATGCTTTCTCCCGATTGCTTTCGAGATCTCAGGCTGATTTCTACAGGTGACGATGACAAGGTCCGTCCAGCCGAGGGCGAGGCCCCGAGAGGCATGGACAAGAATGGACAGGCCTATCCAGAACCTTCAACATCCGAGAACACACCGAAGCGATATCTGACGCGAATCGAGCGAACGCTGATGCTGTACAATGTCGAAGCTCGTGGTATCCAGCGAGTCTCGCCTGAAGATCGACACGACATGAGCAAGCTGGGCTTTATGCAAATCTTCCTCCTCTGGTTCAGCATCAACTTGGAAGCAGTCGTCCTCGCTTTGGGTTTCCTGGGCCCAATCGTGTACTATCTGCCATTCCGGGACAGTGCGCTCTTGGCCGTCTTCGGATCGATAGTCGGCATCTTGCCAGTCGCTTACATTGCGACGTTTGGACCGCGCTCCGGCAACAGGACCATGATTCTCACCAGATACATCACCGGCTGGTACCCTTCGAAGCTCATCGTAGTCCTCACCTTGATCATTTTCCTCGGATACCTCCTCATCGATGGCGTAGTGGGCGGCCAGATCCTCAGCGCCGTCAGCTCGAACGGGAGTCTGAGTGTGATTGTCGGCATCGTCATTGTGTGCGTGATCACCTGGGTCGTCTCGACCTTTGGATACAGCGTCTTCCATCTGTACGAGCGATATGCTTGGTTGCCACAGCTCATAGTCTTATCGCTACTGGCAGGTGTGGCAGGCCCCAAATTCGATCTCTATGGCAACCCATCGGCTGGTCTTTCGGCAAATGTCATCGCCGGCAACAGACTGAGCTTCTTCAGCCTATGTCTTGCAAGCCAGATCACCTATGCGCAAGGCGCGGCGGACTTCTTCGTCTACTATCCGGTCAACGTCTCTCGCACCAAGGTCTTCATCGCCACGTTCGCTGGTCTGACACTGTCTTCTGCCTACGCATTGGTCGTCGGAGTTGGTCTGGGCTCCGGAACAGCAACGAACCCGAGCTGGATGGAAGCCTACAACGTCTCCCAAGGAGCGCTCATCGTGGAGGCTTTCCGACCACTCGGGTCTTTTGGCTCCTTCTGCAGTGTCATCGTCTCACTCAGTCTCATCGGCAACATGGTCCCGCCGACTTACGCTTCCGGCATCGACTTCCAAGCTCTGGGTCGATATTGGGAGAAAGTCCCGCGGATCATCTGGAACACAGTTGCTATAGTCATTCCTATGGTCTGCGCCATAGCGGGACGCGGACACCTTGCGGAGATCTTTACCAACTTTCTGGCTTTGATGGGATACTGGGTCAGTATATGGATCGCCATCGTGCTGGAAGAACACTTCCTCTTCCGAAAGTGGCTCGGCCGCGGCTGGGATTGGGAGGCATGGAATGACCGGACAAAGCTGCCGATCGGTATTGCTGCGCTGGTCGCTTTCTTGGTGGGATGGGTCGGTGCCATTCTGTGCATGGCACAGGTCTGGTATGTTGGACCTCTCGCGGGACTCATCTCGCAGTACGGGGGCGATGTAAGTGTTCTTGATAGTATTCTTTCCGGGGAAGAATTGCTGACTGGTCACAGATGGGCAACTACGTTGGCTTTGCGTGGGCCGCAATTGTATTTCCGCCGCTGAGATATTGGGAGCTGCGGAAGTTTGGGCGGTAATGCGTGAGTGGAATCATCGTAATATATGCGAAGTACATGTCACTACAGAACGGTCATATCATCTTTGGATTGCTTTCTCCTCGAGTTACAAGGCGTGCGCTATAGCATTGGCACTCCTTGTTGTCCAATAATAGGCTGATCACTGCATGCTGCAGAGTGTGGGGCCTGGTATCTTCGAATGAGGGGAAGCAGAGATAAGCTACTGACATCTCACTCCCTCTCTTCTACCAGCGACCAACACCCACCAACCGAGTCACCATCCATGTGGACGCTCCTCATTGCAGCTGCGGTAATAGTAGCCACATACACCGCCATCATCCAGCCTCTCTATCTCGACCCTCTCAGCCGGATTCCCGGCCCCAAGCTCTACGCTCTCACGAAATGGCGTCTCGCATTCGAAGATTGGAAAGGCCAGAGAACACGCACAATCCACAGACTCCATCAGGAGTACGGCGCTGTCGTCCGGATCGGTCCGAACGAAGTCCACTTCAACTCCCTCTCCGCCCAGAAGACCATCTACGGCCCCGGAAGCGGCTTCGGCCGGACTGCCTTCTATCGCATGTTTGACGTCTATGGCGAACAGAATCTATTCACGTTCCATTCGTCCAGAGAGCATGGCGAGCGGAAGAAATTACTTGCGAGTGCGTATAGCAAATCGAAAATCTCTCGGGGCCCCGTGGCGGAGATGGTCGCCAGGAAGATTCGGGATTATCTGCGTCTCATTGAAGAGCGTAGAGGCGAGGCTGACGAGGTGTTTACGAGTTTGCATTCTTACTCGTTGGACTCCATTACGGATTTTTTGTATGGAAGCTGGGGTGCTACGCAGGCGATGAAGGGGAATGAAAAGCATCGGGCGCTCTTGGATGATATTCTGGATCCGGCTCGGAGACGGCTGAGTTGGTTTGCGGTGCATTTTTCGAACTACACGAAGTGGCTGTATTCACGGGACGGCTTCTTGGGCCGTCTGGTAGAGCCGCTACTGCCGATGAAGAAGCCATCGACGTACACCGGCATCCGCGCTCACGCACTCGAAGCGTCTCAGCGCTTCCAAGAAGCCACCCAAACCGTGAAGACCGACCCAGCGGCCAGCTCCACCATCATCGGTCGTCTTCACGACCACGTCTCCAAAGGGACCGCCCGTCTCAGTGACCTCGAAATCGCCTCCGAATGCGCAGACCACTTCCCCGCCGGCATCGACACCACAAGCGACACCCTCACGTTCCTCATCTGGTCCCTTTCCCTGCCCCGCAATTCCCACATCCAACAGAAACTCATCGAAGAAGTCAACGCCATCCCAGCAACCGACCTCGATGCCTACGGATCACCCACCGTCGAAGCGGCCGATCGATTACCCTATTTTGGAGCGGTCATCAAGGAGACGCTCCGTCTCTACGCCCCGTTACCTGCTTCCGAACCGCGGAGCTCGGATCTAGACAGCGTGATCGATGGGCACGAAATCCCCGCTGGGACAGTGGTCTGCATGTCCCCCTATAGCCTTCATCGCAATTCAGAAGTATTCCCCGAGCCGTCGAAATGGGATCCAGAGCGTTGGCTTTTGGGCGACGAATCGGAAATTCTAGCGCGGATGCAGAAATCTTGGTACTGGCCTTTCTCCAGCGGCGCGAGGATGTGTATCGGAATGCAGTGAGGATGACATCTCCTTTTTCCTTTTTAACCTTTGTATTCGGGAAATACTGATCGTTGCTTTGTTTTGGCAGTCTCGCTCTGGCGGAAATGGCTCTCATCCCGGCTCTTTACCGCAGATATCGCACCCGGTTCACGGGAGTAGCTGCTCTGGGGATTACGTCGCGCTTTGAAGTTTTCTTCGATGAGACGTTTGAGGTGATCAAGGTAGGCGGGTTCACAGTGATCTCTTGAATTAGGTGAGGATTTTTTTGGGCTGAGTTTTTGGTGTAGGAACATGAGTGTCTGGTTGAATTTGTTGGGCTGTGATGACTGTGGAGGGGGAGAAGGGATGCTGTGGTAGGGATCTGGGTCGGCAGATTGGGTAATAGCTTGGTAGGTTCTACTCGGAGATCTCGTTACTGCGCGGGATATTCTCCGTAACTATGTCCTGTTCGGGGAATTGAGAAGACATTGATGCATGGATATAGTCACAGTAGCGGGTCTTGCTTTGAGCTCATTGCTTCTGATGAAGGAGGGCTCTCGCTGCACTTGGAATACTCCATCAGGACTCCCTTTGATCGTCAGGCGACCTTCTATTCTCTTCGAGACATCCGTAACTCTCCAAGGGAGCGCACAGACATGAAAACAACTCTCCTTGCCTCCAGGGCGGCAACAGGTTACTGCTGCATCTACCATGAAGGCGAGCATGTCCCGAATCGCGCTCGCTCCGTCCTTTACGCGAAGCTGTTCGCGTGACATGTCTCTGCTGCTATTTTGAAGGCAATTCGACCACGGCGGTTTGACATTCCAGGAGGATGTGGACTCAGCACAGACGCGAAAGAAAAAAGTCCGAGATCGAGCAGACGTGTTGTATAGAGCCGATATGTATGTAAAGAGGGACTTACGCCGCACGCGTGCATGGTCTGGAGTGAGGTGAAGGAGAGGTTGTTGATAGCTTTGCGGAGTGAGTAGGCGGTGAGGCAGGCCTGTCCAGGAGACCGTGGACTCAGCACAAACGCGAAAGAAAGAAGTCGGAGATGGACCAAACGTGTTGTATAGAGCCAATTCGTGTGGAATGAAGGATTTACGCGATACATGGTCTGAAGTGAAGTGAAGAAGAGATTGTCGATAGCTTCGCGGAGTGAGTAGGCCGCAAGGCAGGCCTGTCCGGCGCCCAGCGAGCGCTGTGTCGCTCTCCAGAAAGCCCTGCTGGCTCGCGGAAGTGCTGGCGCGCCCGATTATGAGTGCTGTGTACGCAATAGCTGAACGTATAACGCTTGTAGGCAGCGCTTCTTTCTGCAGAGCTTGGCTGGAGACGCATAGTCACGTGCTCCTGTCAGCGATCTGGTGGCCACAGAGTACATAGCCAGCGGCCAGCCGAGCAGCCAGCGTATCTCTCGGCCTCCAATTCCATGCCAACAGTTCAAGTCTCGCGGCTCTTGTAGTGTCTGTTTCACCTCCTGGCGTCGGCGCCTGCTCAGTCGCACTGGATCTATGCTCTTTCAATCTCTGTTCCCAAGCTGAAGTGGCGGAGGGTGATGTGCTGGCGGTCTTCCCATTTCATTCTGGCGCGGTCGCTTGTAAAGTCTTCTCGAAAGTCTGGCGGCGGATAGCGGAGCTGCGATGGTGATGCTCTCGAGAGCTGTGCGGTCTGGTCGGAGAGGGCGCTCGTGAGGAGGGTAGGGGTTGGTGGCAGGCTGGCAGCTGCTGCGAGGCGTCGTGAGAGGGTATTGCTACCTCAGTAGCCCGCGAATAAGCAAGCGGAGACTTCACACACTGTGATCATCTGTGTGCAGGACCGCCGCAGAGGTAAGGCACGGCTCATCGCCGCGGTGGAGGTGTCGCTGCGTGGCAAGCACCCACACCTCCAGGCAGTCAACACGGGCGGAATTCATCACATAGCTCTACATTTTTACTCTCAACCATCTCTTACTATGCTACTTATCCTCCACATCCACTTTTCCAGCTACCGCCCGCACAATTCTCGCCTCCTACTACATTCGGCCGAGCTGGGCTTGGCGCCCAGACTTCACATGTGACGCCAAGCCAGGGTCTGCACGCGTTGCCCCCAGCCCTCCCGGCAAACATCTCATCACGACGCAAGGCCACAAGGCCACAAGACCTCATGACTCGCCGGTTTACATGACTCAAAAGTCACGTTTCTTGCTGCGGCTGGGCCCGGCGCATGGGCCAGCCCAGAAACATTGACCTTCGAGCTTCGCTCCTTGAAATCCTTCTTCCTTTCTTCTTCATACTTACCCCGCCTTCCCTCAGCAGCTCCTGAAGTGCTGAGTGGTGTCGAGCGCCCCGAGTGCTTTGCACTAGGGGGGGCTGGCAGGTGTGCTGCCACCGGGCACAATTTTTGATGGCGAACCTTCGTGGTTCAATTTTTTTTTCATCAATGTCACTGCCTTGTGCGGTGTCTTGGAGAAGAAGCTGATCATTCCAATCTACCTTACCCAACCATCCGAATGTGTACGGTGTTGTGTGTTGTTGTTGTTGTCACTTGTCGCGCTGAGCTGGTGTCACAATGTTTGCTGCTGGCGCCATTTAGATGCTGCCGTACCATTGTCGCCGTGCTGTTGTTCTCTATGTATTGCTTTCTGTTGTTGGTGCTCTTGTGGCCACTCTCGTGGATGTAACCATGATGTCCTCGCGATTGAGCCGTCACCGTCGCTGCCCTGAGTGCCCTCCCTCTCGCCCAGCCGACGTATGTTGGTGTGCTACACTGCCACCGCACCACTCTGTCTATCGTACCGTCGTATTGATTGGTATCTACACATGCAATCTGTATATATCGTAGCTGAAGTCGTCATTCCCTGCTCATAACGCGCCGGTCGATTGGTGGTCGCACGGCGGCAGTAGGAAGTCTTTCGAACGTGCGCCCGATGCGAGTGCCCGAAGAGTCCACTCGGCGGCTGCTGACCTTGTACCTATCCAGACATAATGGCGACTTGAAGCTGATACGACATCTCCTGCTGCACGCGGCGCGGCAGTGGCATCTTCAGTTTCTTCACCGTCGGCGAGGCTCTCACGAGTCACCGTCTCACACAGGCAGATTTTTTGCGACCAGCGTCTCTAGACTCTGACAAAGGACTACTCGTGGTGTCTCAGCTGGCATTTGACCACGCTCAATCAACGCGTACGCTGTACACTCCTTGCTCTGCTGGCGACGCGTTGACGCGTGCAAACGAACCGGCGGAAACCTGCTTGCAGTTTCCTCGCAGCATGCTGATACAATCGCGTCGCGTCTGCTACGGACGCGACTGGTACGTGCCATTACTACAGCTGACAGTCAACTACATGTCCAGGTGGCTCAGATATACATCTTCTCAGACTTTCCCGATTGCTGAATCGGCGACACCGGCGGCAGGAGCCCAGGTTATGTCCCCAGTCAACGGCACATGATGGATACCACGGAGCTACAACGCGATAGGGCCACACAAAGAGGAGGACATATGGAGTCACGGATACTACGGCAGCATCTAGCAAGAGAAATTTTGATTCAGCAGTAATGGCTCTCCGCCGTGGACGACAACCGCGCTTTGGCAACGGGATACAAGGACGCAGTGGCAAATGACCCAAGGCGAACACCAGAGCACATGTACAAAAGTGGCTGTAGGGAGGAGGAAGAAGTCGTGACCTGGTGAACGAAGATACTGATCACACGACTCAGGGTTGGCTGGCCACAGAGGGCCGTGAAGGTCGAGGAACTCAGGAAGCACGAAACTCGGACGCTGTGGCCTTCAGCTCAGTCACCAAGACGGCGGCGCATCGAGAAGGTTTCTGCCACTATTCACTGACAGATGCTAAGTTTGCTAACACGATCGGTCTTACAGTGGCTTCTCTTGCGTCCATCAGTCTCCAAAGTCCAGCAGTAGGAAGCACGATTGCGGCTCATCAATCTATCTTCAGGCCTATGCCCGCTTATCAAACACATCTTGACTTCTCCTAAGGAAGCGCGGACACAGCCAAGCTCCGAAAAGCTGACCAGCGTCCAAGCACTTTTTTCTCGAAGTTCGCACCATCGCAGACCGATGCTCACGCGTTGCGACGCGCCGCACGTTGAGCTTTACCCGACCTTGAGGTCACAGCGACTTCGCCGACGAGTTCATCGTGGGAAGGGCAAACATGGACGGCAGGGAAAGTTGGAAACAACGGAGCCGCCGCGGCGATGAATTTCTTCGGCGGCGATAGTCGCCTCTCCACAATCGTTACTTTCACCCGGCCGCCGCTAAGCTGTTGCCCTTCTTCTTCTACGCAGCGGTGCTGGTGTTGCTTTCTGCAAACCAGGTTGAGACTCGACTAAGACCTAGGAACAAAACGAGGAGGCTAGGAAAAATAGCCGAGCCAAGCTTGCAAACAGTGGCGGGCAGGGCACATTGGATTCCAATTGGAAAGACGCGACCTGTTCTAGAGGAGTCGAGACCAACTCGCAATCAACTCCACACGTAGACATGGCCTTTGAAGTTGATTCGGACACGGAACAATGCGGACAGAACGAATCCTTCGAACTCTAGCAAAACAGCAGGACTCAGCTGGTCCAGGAAGAAGGATACAAGCGGATTACGCATGCACCGTCATGGGTAATTGCTTGACACACAGCAGCAGGAGAAGACCGAGATGTGAGTTGAACAGAACGAGAGGATGGTATACCACGTCAATATTGGCACGAGCTTGCATGCCCATGCCAGATTCATATGATTGTCTGTTTGAGGTTAGCAGCATTCACGCTAATAGGGATAGTTCAAGCTGTGCTCCAGCCTCGAACAGCTCCACATTCGCCTGCAACATCCCGCCCGGGCCCATGGCTGTCGAAGGGTAAGATGGACGACTGAAGATGCCTTAGAACTGCACTCCGTTGGCCGTTGCTCAGTATCACTTCTTCTATCAAGCAACCTCTACTGACCTCTCAGAAAAGAGTTCTCCAGCTCCGCGCTCGCCCACTGGAGACGGCACATCGCGTCGAAGAGCAAGCCGCAGCCTTATGGCAAGAGAGAGCAGCCGACAGGCGATCCCGGATTCCGGCGTCAATACCAGATGAGTGCCAGCATCCAGAACTTGGGCGTTCTCCCACGGACGCATATTCAGGAATGAACGTTCCGGACATTCATCTTCCACAGAGAGAACTTGAAATTGTTGCTTTGGATGCGAGCTTCGTGGCTTCTGCCATCCACTCAAAAAATATCCACTTCCTTTGGGGCTCTGAACGCTTTCACTCATCGTGCCGCAATCGCTCACTGGCTTCTTCATTGCGGCGTAGCTTTGTAATATGCTCCAGCTCTACAGAGCGCCAGAGAACTAGTTGACACTCTTGAAGGGACAGGGAAGACAGTTTGCACGCTTCATGGAGTCCCGATCAGCGTCAAAGATCAATGCAGCCTGATTGGCACGAAGACCACTTGCAGTCTTGTTCCTCCTATGGACAATGCCGACTGTGATGACGCGGTGATTGTCAAGATCTGGAAGCAAGCTGGCGCAAACATCTTTGCAAAGACTAGCTTGAGCACTGGCTGTATTTGGCTGAGTTGGGGAGCAAGATCATAGATGCCAGCAGTTCTCATGATCTTCAGGACGAGGTATTCAACCGCATTCTTGGTCACACATCAAACCCGTTCAACCGTTCTTCCTCTTGTGGGCGTAGCTCTGGCGGCGAAGGGGCGTTGATTAGCGTCCAAGGAAATGCTCTCCCACTTGGCTCTGCTCCTGGTGGACCCGTTCATTATCTTTCAGCATATCGAGGGCTTTAGGCTTGCGGCCAAGCTCAGAAATAGTCTCATACTATTGCATACTTGACAGCATGGAAGATCGGTGGACCATTTTTGCCGTGGCTGGACCAATGACCAGAACACTTGAAGAGATGATACTATCACGAAGGTCATGCTCGACAGTGACCCGTGGAAGATGAATCCATATTGTGTTGCTCTGCCCTGGCCATCTCCATCGCTGCTTGACGCTCCTCGACATCGACTTTGCATTGGCTTTTTCGAGTGGGATAGTGTTTATCTTTCCCAGCCGCCGATTCAAAATGCCCTCAGACGCACAGCTGCTGTTTTGAAAGCCGCTGGTGGTGAAAATATTCCTGGAAAAATAGATCAACGATCTGTGGAGCTTGTGACCAAAGTCCTTCGCTCTGATGCCGCGTCCGACATTCGACGGCAATGTGCAAAGCCTGGCGAGACACCCATGGAAAGTGGCTGCGATACCGATAATCCGCCGCTTCGCACTACCGAGTTGTGGGACTCAGTGATGGAATGCCTTGGTCTTCGTGCACAGTTCTACAGTGACGGAATTGAACAAGTGATTCAAAGGAGGGGGCTTTACCGACAAATGCTTATACTGCTCCTGTTGTCCTGCTGTAGCTGCTGGACATCGTGACTAAAGTGAAGTCAGGTACTTCTCATACACGGCCACAGTCAATCTTCTGGACTATACAGTTTGCACTCTTCCTACAGACTTCGCCAATTCTTGGCTGGACTTGCCAGATGCTGAAAGCCTTTTCACAGACGCCGATGGAGGAGAAATTCCCCCACCAACATGCGAGAGGGATGAGACCGTTCAAAGGAAGTATGACCCAGAGGTGTCAAAAGGTCTACCGGTCTCTCTGCAGCTTGTTGGTAGGTAACTAGAGGAGGAGAAAGCTCATTCACGATCCAACAGCCTAGATCCAATGTACTGGTGCCTCTCTGATGCGTTTCAGATCAGTCCCGCTAACAAAAGCCAACTTTTACATGTCAAAACCTCGCCAAAAGAAAGCCGCCGCCGAATTCTCTTCCACTACAGATTTTCACCTGAACAACGAAGATATCGCCACGACATAAACCGCAAACCATGAATGGCAACGAGTTCCGAATCGTCGGCGAGATCCCGGGAACGAGGGAAGCACCCATTGTGGAGGAGAATTACACCGGAACGAGGATTGCAGTGCCAACATACGCCCTTTTGCTGAAGTAGTAGGTGTTTGTGGACCTTACGGTGGCAGCGGAACAGTAGATGGCGACATATGAGGAGCGAGAGCGCCCTGAGCGCAGACTGAGTCAAGTCATACAAAGAGTGCCGACCGCTGACATCTGAGAGGCTGCCCTTCACCGCTCGCGGTGAAAAGTAGACCTTTCCCAAGGACGGTCAGTATAGCGTGTGTCTAGTTTCTTTGTTTGCTTTGAGCAGCGAGCGAGTAGGACAGAGCGCACTGTCAACAATTCGAACGGTCGAATTATGACGGGCTTTCCTTTGTTCGAGAACAATATCAAGCACTGGCTTTCTTGAGTGGCATCCAACCCCGGCTGGAATACTTCTATTCGAACTTTACTGACTTTGAAAATACACAACACCGACTCGAAATCAACGCCGACACAATCCAAACAGCAAATTCAAGACGACGCACCATGAAGTACGCTCTGCTCTTCAACGCATTCACGGCCGTCTGCGTCGCAAAGGGACAGCCAAAGCTCTGCGGGTCCGACAAGCACAACAGTATCCAGCAAGCCATCGGCAAATTCTGTCAGAAGACCAATATCGTCGTGCCTTCGACCTACGCAACCAATGGCATGAGGGGCAATGATGGCAAAGGGTTTGTCTCTATTGAAGGTAAGATCTCTGTCCGAATCGTCAAATTGGATTGCGGCTGACTTAGATACTTCAGGCACTTGCCACCCTCCACAGTGGGTTCCACAAGAGTACTGCATGGAGCAGTTCAACAATATGTGCGCGAATGAGGAGGTGACGAAGAAGTTTGGACGGAATGGATGTCAGACTTGGATCACCTATGGGCCCGCGTAGGGTGGTGAAGGTACATCGGACTGAAGCTGAAGGAGAAGCAGACTGTGCCACGAGACAGTTAAACATGTCCTCTGAAGAGCTGAAGATGTGAAGAGAGGATTTGAGACAAGATATCTTGCAGTGGGAGGATACCTGTTCTTTTAGATACGCTTTTCCTTAATCTCAAGATGCATATTGCGGCCACACAGTTTGCGTGAGCCTTGTGGTCACAGTGTGATCGTTCCGTTGTGTTCTATTCGGACCAAGAATTCAGTAGCTGTTATCCAAATGCTTGCCAAGACTCTCCGTGCACTTACCCTCCGTCTCCAGGGTGCTATTGCAGTATGCTTCATGCTACGCATCTGCCCTAGCAGTAGCCCAATGCCCATCCTCGCCATTGTAGTCGCTCTGACGGTAGCCTGGAGCTCGATCGAGAGGTGGAGACAAGGGAGTGCGCGGGGCAGGAATTGGAGGATGTCCTGAATGAGGCCCACAAGCACAAGGTTTTGGGCCTTGTCGAGCGGCGGGCGTAGAAGTTGTGCTGGAAGCATCAATGGGCGCTGCAGGCTGGAGTTTGCTCGGCCTGCATCCACAAGAAGTGACTATGCTGCTGGAGTCGTCATGCTCATCTTGCCAGGGTTGGTGTGACTTCTTGGACTGCGTGCTCTCCAATTGTCCGTCTTCATGCCCGCCATTTCCTTTGACGGTCGTATCACTCGCGAGAGATGGAGTGCTCGCGAACCAGTTCTTCTTGGAAGTTCTCGAAGCCAAAATCTGTCGAGATGGCGAATCTTTCTACAGTGGGTGATTATGGTCAGCTTCTACTCTTGGTTATCGATGGACGATTCAGCGCGAGGAAATGGGAGGGGAGCGAGACTTACGCGGTCGCCGGTGAAGGAAGCAAGCTCTTGAAGACGTCGAGCCTGTGCATGGTTTCCTGCGGCCCTCGCAGTCGCGATCATGTCTTGGTAGTCGTCAGCGGCATAGGCGGCTGCGATCTTCTGATCAGTGATACCATCACCTATCTCGGCTGCAGTGGACCGAGTGACGACCATGCTGGGGGATGATATGCGATTCTTCTGCAGTAGCTGACGGACTGGTGTTCTGAAGCTTTCAGAAAGAGCTTTGACTGTACCGGTAGCGCTGGGTGACAGGATCAATACTGTTCTGTGCTGGTGAGAACTCCTGCGAATACTCAGTCCGTAAGAGGTAGATGGTTGTGTCCTTTTATACAATGCCTGAGACAGCGCGATCCCCTTTCTTGCCTTTCTAAAACATGAATCACTTGCGTGTCAACAGTTCCATTCACCACTATCGTGTATGAACGATCCCCTTTTTCCCTAGCGCGTTTTGGCTACCAGACTCCGCCCTCGAGTGGTAACTCCTCTATTCCAGCCTCCAGGGCATCTCTTCAGCCATGAGACCCCTCACTCCATATTCTATGTAGTTGTATAACTGAAGGCCCATGAAACATAGCTGCTTGGCTTGGGTTACGGCACGACGAACGGCACGACAAAGAGGAGCGTGGTCTATTGGGGGGGGAATGGTACAGCGATAGCTACGCTTGATGGAGGACGGATGAGCTGAGATCGATAATGGACTGATTGCTAAATTGGCTAAACAACATCAGCAGGTAAGTCGCTGGGTCTTGTAAAGGACGAACTTCAAACCCGCTTCTGGCCGCCTAACACCAGCCTCCAGCATCAGATGCTCCTGTCCCGGCTGAAGACATAGGACGGCGAAGGTAAGTGAAATGAGTAGTAGGAGGAATACCCTTAATGTAGCAGCCAGACCGGCGACTGATCTCTTCACTTAGCGCAGGAACCTGGAACGCTCTCACAGGTGAAGTCAGAGAGCACGTGCAGCTCAAACATAGCAAGCACAGACCCAGTGCTGCCTGCTGATCAGCAAAAGGCCGCTGCCTTCTTTCTCTTTCTCCTTCTTTCTCCGAAGAGCTCCAACCTTTCTCTCAGCACCACCAACCTTTCCCTCAACACCACCATCACAGACTGGTCGTCAAAGGCATCCAGCTTGATAATGGTATCCAGCTCCCAGCTTCACAAAGCTGCTCAGGTTACAACGTGAGTGTTCAGCCGTCGGACGCATTGGCAAGACTGTTTGCTGACATCTGCGGGCAGTCAACAGCAACGGAGTGAACTTTTCGGTCTATTCCCTTACCATTACGGTGGACATCACCAAGTCACGTCGCCGCCGCCGTCGTCTTCAGCGTGAGCTTGTTCCTAGGACGCAGCAAGAGCACGAACAGCATCAGAGGGCATCTACAATCAGGCTTGTCCATCAGCTTCCTTTGCGTTAGCAGAGCCTCGTCGAGCTGTTGGTCAAACAGCAGCTGCCCTTTTCTATTGCAGAACTGGAGCCTCTCCCAAGTTCAAGATGCAGACAATCGCGTCGGTGTCGTCTAGACGAAATTGGAAAGCTCATCAAGCGACCGAGCGCGACGTCCATCCTTTCTGCCTCCACAAACGGTTGCTATGGCGAGCCACGACAAGACTCACAGGCCTCGCTACATGCCCTTCGGAAGCTCGTCATGCGACTGAAAGGCACGCTCATGCTTTTCGCCTCTGCTACCGAACCCGATGACGAGCCACTGCATGACTCGCAATCCTCACTTCAGCCGGCGCCCTCCCATCTTCGGCGCGAGCACGAACAAGAGAAGGTCGAGAGTAAATTGACACGCCTTCAACGGCACGAACGGAGAGGCAGCACTGGCAGTCCAGCTCAAACGCACGACATACCACTTCCGTGCCCGCGTGTGGACACTAGCCCGCTGTCACCAAGTTCCATCTGTTCAGGAATAGGGATCGGCAACCAGTCAGTTCGGTCTTGCGGCTGCGGTCGCAGCTCTCGCATATCTCCCTCGCACAATGCCACTCTGGCCACTTCGGAGCCTTTACCCACCAGATCAGACGGCAACGAGATAGTGTTCGCCTCTTCGGATATGCCTGGCGAGCTCCGCGATCCAGAACAGGGCTTCGTAGCCACCGAACGGCCATCTCTGATGATCTCGCCATGCAGCACTGCCTGTAACAGCAGAGCTGCGGATTGTGGCAGGCCGCACACATTGCACGGTCGCGAAGTCGTCATCCGGAACTATGTCGCCAACGTCAAAATCCTCGTCGGCCAGCGCCTTTCGCACCTATGCGGTGAGCTCACGCTCATGCTGCCCCTTTATATAGGCAGCTGCCACCGAACGACTAGCACTGGAGTTTGGATCCAGTCTTTGCCCACTTGCACTTCTCAGCCAGCCGGACCATTCTACATGCGCGAGAACAAGATCATGCATTCCGTTCTGATCGCCTCAAATCCATTTCAAGGACAAGCGTCGCGGCGCCGCGAGAACGGACTCGTCTACATCCGCCTGGGGAGCCAAAGCCCACTGCAACGCCGCTCTGGTCTAGAGTAAGAGCAACGTCCATCTGACTCGGGCATCTACCATCAACCATCACCCTTCGACATCACCGTCGTTACGACCTGCCAAGGCCCGCTGCAACGCCAATCTGGTCTAGAGCATATCCGTCAATGAGCCTGTTCCTTGATCTTGCGAGGTCGAGTGGACATCGCAGTTATGATTTTCCTCTTCTCCCGTTCTTCCCGTTATCTACAACAATTTTGTCTGCCGCTGGGGAGGGCTCGATTGGTTCGTTGACTGGCTTACCAATGGTCGCATCAGGAGGTACACTCGCAAATTCGGGATCAGAAGCGTGACGCTGTGCGTCTATGATCTACTCCTTCTCGCTACTATTTCTTGGCGCACCAGTCGTCTGTCTCTCCGGCCGACTGTCGTCTGAGCGCCTGGATACCAATGGTCCGCCACAACCCATTGGCAATTCGTGTCCTAAGCGCGTCTTCCTTCCGACCCACCACAAATCGCACGTCCTAGAGCCGCAACCAAGATCGCAATTTCGCAAAGACGAGTATAACAACGACAGAAACGAAAAGGATGATCGTCACGGTCGTCGATCTCAGCCAGTCCGACAACAACGCCAGCTGCAGTCGCTCTCATCGACCGGAGCTGTCGCGAGCACTGCTCTTGCAAGCGCATGTCCGGTAGCGAATCCCGCAGTAGAGGTGAATGCCACTCATTGGGCCCCGACCGTGTCGACGATAGGTAATATATGTACCACTCTGGCTCTCATGGCCTGACCGCTGTGGATGACGCTGGACTGATATCGGTCCCGACGGCAAATGACGCTGGGTCCGGAAGGGGCGCCAGGACGTCCACCATCAGTGCCCCGAGCAATCTCGTTGCCAGAGCCGTGATGATGCAGGCCGTGATCGTGGCTGCAGATACGACAGCGACCGCCGTTCCCAATGTGCCAGCGGTCGTGATACGGGCGGCCGCCTCTCGTCACGAGGCGGCTACAAGAGCAAGATACCGAAGCCGGGTCCCGACTGGTGATGAGCGCGATAAGCGTGCGGTGCTATCGATCAAGCTACGGCGAGTGAGGAGTGATGAAGAAAGCATCGACTGCGAATCTGCGACACAGCAGAATCGAAATACATGTTTGGGTGGGCCTGCTTGAAGGAAGCCTCCTATCTACCACGCACAGTGTGACTTTGCACAACAGCACTCGTTACCCTCTGCGTTCTGCAACACAGCAGGATAAAAACACAAACTTGGGTTGGCGTGGTCGATTCCTGGTATCTCTTTGCCGGAACTACTCCAGTTCCATTCCACAGCTCGAGCTCTATTGGTGCTGGATATCTGCGATACAGCAGACTCGAAATACGGGTTGCGGTGGGCGCTTCTGCATCTGCAACACAGCAGAATCGAAATGCAGACTTGGGCGGGCTAGGCTGAAGGCTGGCATCCCTGTTCCTGGACGACTTCATTCTCCGCTCACGAAATCAGTTGCGTTGTCGCGAAAAATCCACATCCAGGACGTTGATGTGTTAGAACAGCGAGTCGCGAACGGAGACGGGCTTTGCGCACCTCCTGAGTACGCCGAAGCTTGAGGATCAAGTTTGCGCCATCAAGAGCGGTGGGCTTCGTGACAATGGCAGGCTCAGAGAAAGCGAGCCACGCCGCACGAGAGGCGAAGGGACATCTACTATCGAGTGCAGAGTCATCCGATCAAACACATCACAAGGAGGACATGGGGTTCGCCTCCATGCGAGCAATCGGTAATGGCAGTCACTATCTTGACGGCCACTTTACGTCGCGATATCACCACCGCCACCTCCAATCAACTGTCCTGCCATGGTGCAAGCTCTTTGCCACATGGGCTGGCTTTCGGAGCAGGAGTCCAGAAGCTGCGCTGGGCAAAGCTCTCTAGGCTGTCGAGGCGAACGCGAGTTGTTGATACGCCGCGCAAGGACTCCTGCGATCCAGTCGGCGGTGCGAACAGCAAGAAAGTCTCGCTGTCCCCTCAAGTAGGCAACGCGTCGCGTCAAGCACCAAACGTCGGTCCGAGCCACGAGACATTTGTCGCACCACTGCAGCTCAACGCCGTGGGCATGGACGAAGCTGGACCACTGCCGAAGCTGATGATCATGACGACGTTGAAGATGTAGAGGGGTTCGATGCCGCTGGTAGAGCTGAGGCGGATCATTGGTTCGATGCCGGCTTCTGTATGGGTGCCACCGGGTCCTGGATGGGCTCGCGTTATGCGTAGCACCTCGGCCATTGGGCCGCGGAGGGGGTTGGGGGCTCCGGCCACCTTTAAGGAGCCGTTTGAGGTGGGTTGGGGCTCCCGCCACCTTCAAGGAGCCGTTTGAAGCTGGTTGGGGGCTCCGACCACCTTCAAGGAGCCGTTTGATGTCGGTCGGAGCTGGATGACGAGCCCAAGAGGAGTCGGAGACCCCGGCCAGCTTCATGGAGCTGGATGACGACGAGAAGCCTAAGAGGAGAGGAGGAAGTGGGCTCAGAAGAGATAGACAGACGTGCATGGACTTGGATTAGAGCAGGAGGTCCTCTTGAGAGTAATCATGACAAAGATTGATCAGTCTGTCGAGGAACGTCTGGCCTTCACCGATGAGGAAACGGGTTTATCTTTCAAGTATTGAGTTGCTTCACTCTCAACAGCGCTGATACTCTATATCCTTCGTTCAACGGTGAAAGATTGATCCTGTGCCTCATGGCTGCGGTTGATTGACTGCAGCAAGCTCCCTCTATCATCCTGTCATTTTTGGTCACATGGTTTATTGCAACGGTCCAAACAGATACAAGTCGTGGCTCATGGCGTATTCACATTCACATGAAAAGGACAGGAGCTTCTACTTCCGCATCTCAGAATTATGCTCTCCGTGTAGATAGCTTTGTTTGGATGTACTTGACTCTGGATTAAGGTTGTTTGCATGTTTGCGTCCACCTTTGCACCGAAACACTCGACAATTTCTCGAATGGACGAGATAGCTGTTCTCCATTGGCCATGCTGAGTCTTTTGCACTGCTCAAAATCCTACCGCAAAAAGATAAAACGGCTAGCAAACAAGCCCGAACGCTATATCAGTCTAGATACTATAGTGACAGGACATTGTAAGCCAATTCCGATGTTTTTTGCAGCCCCGAGAGCTACTTCGCGGTGTCTGTGACTGTAATGCCAAGCCATTAGCCGCACAGAGCTGCCTATGCGCAAAGCCCGAAGATTTCTATTTCTCTACTGAAAGTGAAACTCACCCTCAGCTTCAATTTGAGCTTCCGCCAATACCACACCGTCACATCACCTCCACCCGCGCGCCCTATTGCTATCAAGCGGCGGCTCTTGTAATAACAAGGCCACACGAGCAGAAGCTACTACAGGAGCTCAGAGTCCACGAGTTACCAACAGCTGCACACGGCTTTCGCGCTCTCTTCTCTACCAGAACGGACTCCAACGGCAGAAGAACTGTTCTGTTTGTCTTCGCAGCCTTGGGCGGCAGTCTCTCTCGCTTGAATGACCGCTCTTCACCCTCCACCAATCGTAACATCGGGGGTCCATCCGGTATAGGAATTCGAAGGTTCAACACCGACCGTCGTCCAGTCAGAGGAGGACCCGATCTTTGACTGGACAATAGAGAAAAATAAGCTCGATGACGATATCGAGATGGAAGATTCGGCGCCGATGGACGAAGCCGAGGCGAAAGAAATCGGAGGAGCTGGAGCAGAAACTTGAGATGCAGGGCTTTCACCGCTTTACATGCCACTTCAGTCCCTGGGCCTCGATCGCGTCAACCACCAGGTACTTTCCAAGAAACAATACTTGCAGCGGCAATACCCCCGGGCGGTTTAAGGAGAGCTTGCTTGCCGTCGAAACCCCGGTCGACTGTCTCCAGTAGCTCTGGAGTGTCAAAGTCAAATGGTATCTACATCTGGGCGTGCGCTGTCGAGAAGCACCTTATGGCTCGCAATGCTCAGTGCAGCATGAGCGGTGCCATCAGAAATGCCTCACTGCCGCAGACAGACTTGGTCTCTGTCGTCTTGGTACGCAACAATCTCTCCCCCGTCATTGGTATAGCCTGTTCGTGGCTCACTTCAACACTTCCAGCTATTCTGCAAGATGTTACCTGCAGCGCCGTCAGTAGGTTTGAATGTCCGGCGTCCAATGTTCTACGAGAACGACAACTTCATCGTCCACGTCTACAACATTGATCGCCCACAACATTGCCTTTGCACATACGTGCAAGAGCATCCGCAGCATTGTTCGCCCCATGTTGTACGCAAACAACAACTTTATCATCCAAGTCCACGACGTCGATCACACATACTCCTGCACTCGCACATGCGCCCAGAGATCCGCAGCATTTCCTTTCAAACGCTCTACGCAAGCATCAGATGAGCCTTCCGATGACATGTCCTTCTGCTCTCTCCTATCTTCCCTTCCCACCCAACATCTTGAAACTCTCGCGTTGTATGGAGGGGCCCATCTCAAGGCTAGTGAGATCTGCCCAGTATCTACGCGATACATTGAAAAGCAGCTCCCAGTCCACGAGAAGCCCTTCACGGGGCGTAAGGGTCACTCGAACTTGTTCACTACGGTGAGATAAGTCGAGGGAAGTGAGCGAGCGATGTGCTCAAACCGAAACCCCACGCCTAGCCACGAAGGCAATGCAGGGATCTTGTGACGGTTTGGGGGGATCGCCACATACACACACTCTGCATTTTGATATTTTCTTGACCGAGTTTTCTTGAGATTGGTAAGAGCCAGTCACTAACGACTCCGCAGTTAGCTCGGCCTAGATTGGGAAAGTCACAATTCGCATCCAGTCCACCTAAAGCGATTACACCTCGGATCTGGCGAGCAAGAATACAAGAGCATGACAAGGTACCGAATGAAATAGAGAAAAGGTTCGATTAGTTTCCAATGGCCTTCATATAGTACTCCAAATCAAGACTGTCTCTGGCGACCTCACATGCTCTACCATTTTCACTCGCACTCGTCACCCAACGGGACCAATGCCGACCTTGCTGATGCACAGTCCATGACCACTGATCGATTTGAGCGACAAGACTGACTGAAGGCCGTTGATGGCTGGACTTGGACGTGAGAGAGAAGACACGGCAAGACGGAGTGAAGTTCACCAGCATTCCTTGGCATACCAGGATCTGCAGCGCCGGCTTTGGCGTAGCTGCAAGCGGGCACGATGACGAGATTGGGATGGTGAGCTTCCATGTCGGTGTGGGATCATCGCGATAGCTCAAGTAGTCAAGTATCTACACGTGCATCTGCACACAGCTTTGGCCGGGCTCCATCCTGTTCGGCCAAGGAGCATGTCGTCCTATCTCCACCGCGCAACAGGTATGTAATGTCAAACTCTCACTCGACTCCTCAGGTTCGATCCGCGGCTTCTGAGGAATGCGCGAGCTGACCATGGAAGAAAAGCGCGACGGCGTCGATGAGAAGATGAGCGAGCGGACCCCGCTGCTGCAGAATGTTCCTGTCGCGGAGCATCGAGAGAGATATCCGCATCAAAGAGTGAGGATGACAGTGCAGTGCCACGGGCTGAAGAAGTGTTGCTGATTGAAGGCGGCAGCTTCGACGATACTGCACCATCGCCCTCGCGACCTTCCCAGTTCTCCTCCTCATCGCCGCACTCATCTCCCTCGCCGTGACAGGCAGCGCAGGCCGGCTCGGCGACCACCAGACACGCCAGACCGTGACTCAGAGCATCTTCCAATCTCCAGACCTCGAACTCCCTCACGCGACTTGGCCGGAATCAGAAGGTATCCGCTACGAAGAGCTCAAAGAAACGCTCCTCAACACACCCGATGGAGAGAAAGCAAGAGAATGGAGTAAATACTACACGGCGGGACCGCATCTTGCGGGGAAGAACAAGACACAGGCAGATTGGACCAGAGATCTGTGGGAGGAATTTGGAGTGCATCATGCTGAGGTCGTTGCGTACGACGTGTACATCAATTATCCCCTGGACAACGGACTCGCGCTGCTTCAAGACGGCAAGGTGAAATTCAGAGCTTCGTTGGAGGAGGATATACGGCCTGAAGACCCCACCACAAGCCTCGAGGATAGGGTGCCGGTGTTTCATGGATACTCTGCGAGTGGGAATGTCACGGGACAGTACGTCTATGCGAACTACGGAACGTTCCAGGACTATGAAGATTTGATCAATGCCGGCATCAGTCTGGAAGGAAAGATTGCGCTTGTGAAGTATGGTGGCATCTTCCGAGGGTTGAAGGTGAAGCGTGCTTCTGAGCTTGGAGCGATTGGTGTCGTGATGTACAGTGATCCCGGGGACGACGGTGAGGTTACGGAGAAGAATGGCTTGGAGACATATCCGGATGGGCCTGCGAGGAACCCAAGTAGTGTCCAGAGAGGAAGTTGCCAATACCTCTGTGAGTGCAAAGTCCCGATCTCCATTGTGCAAGCTAACGTGGTGGAAGCATTCGCCCCGGGTGACCCAACCACGATAGGATATCCTTCGAAGCCGGGTGCTCCTCGCCAGTCACCCGAGGGCAAGATCCCCGATATCCCATCTCTTCCCATCTCTTACCAGGAAGCACTTCCCCTACTCAAAGCCTTGAATGGCCACGGTCCAAATGTGACATCTTTCCCGGATTCATGGCAGGCAAACAACGGTCTTGACTACAAGGGCGTTGACTACAACATCGGTCCTTCACCGAAGGGCGTCACTCTGAATTTGTACAACAAACAGGAGTACGTCACCACTCCGCTCTGGAATACCATCGGCGTGATCAACGGAACAGTCTCTGATGAAGTCGTTGTCATTGGCAACCACCGCGATGCATGGATTGCAGGAGGAGCAGGAGACCCCAACTCAGGCTCAGCCGCACTCAACGAAGTGATTCGCTCTTTTGGCAAAGCATTGAAAGCTGGCTGGAAGCCACACCGGACGATTGTCTTCGCAAGCTGGGACGGCGAGGAGTACGGCTTGATCGGCAGCACTGAATGGGTTGAAGACTATCTTCCATGGCTGTCTGGCTCTACAATCGCGTACATCAACGTCGACGTTGGCGCCCGCGGACCACACTTCATGACTGCAGCTGCACCACTCATCAACAAGGCCATCTATGAAGTCACAAGCCAAATTCCCTCGCCCAACCAGACCGTCAAGGGACAGACTGTCCGCGATTTATGGGATGGTCACATCGACACCATGGGCTCCGGCAGTGACTTCACGGCTTTCCAAGACTTCGCCGGCATCTCCTCTATCGACGTCGGCTTTGGTGCCGGTCCCAATGACCCCGTCTATCACTACCACAGCAACTACGATTCCTTCTATTGGATGGACAAATTTGGTGATCCCGGATTCCAATACCACATCACTATAGCCAAGATCATCTCCCTGCTCGCCGCCAAGCTCGTCGAAGAACCCATTGTCCAGTTCAACGCGAGCGACTACGCCGTCGGTCTGGCAAAATACCTTTCAAGCGTCAAAACCCTGGCATCGCAAGCCGAAGAACTCCACAGCGAGGCCTTCTGGAACCATTTCCGCAAGATCGAAAACGCAATCGCTTACTTCCAGGACGTCTGCGCGGAATTCGATTCGAAAGCCGCTCGGCTTGAACATCTCCTTCTCTTTTCTTCTTCTTCTTCTTCGGAGGGGGGGAAGATGACCACGCAGCGAAAAGCAGATCTGTACTCTGCCGTTCGCGCCACGAATACGAAGTATAAATTCCTGGAACGCCAGTTCTTGCACCCGGAAGGTCTGGATAGTCGGAGTTGGTTTAAGCATGTGGTCTTTGCTCCCGGTCGATGGACGGGGTATGCGGGTGCCACGTTTCCGGGGTTGGTGGAGGCGATTGAGGATCAGGACCCAAAGGGCGTGGAGAAGTGGGCGGGGATCATCACGGGGAGGGTTTATGCTGGGGCGAATCTGCTCTTGGGTTAGTTTGAGATTGTGTGTGGGAATGATTATTGAGAGTGTGTGAAGGGAAGATGGAAAGGATGAGGTGGTTTTGTGGAGTGGAGGACCATCAGAGTAGTGATGATGAGTGATGATCTAGCATGAAGGTATTTTGTGAAGACTTCCCCAGGCTCTGATCGGGACAATTTTTGAAAGTCGACTTGCGCTTGCGCTTGGTGTGTTTCCGTGCAGTCTTGCGCGGGAATCGGTTCGACGTGGCCCAAATCCCAGACCTGCCTGCTCCTGTGGGCTCGGCATTCGCAAGGTTCTCATATATCTGCTCTGCGTTCACCCAGGCCTGCTTATTCCGCTCTCGACTTCGAGTCGTTGCTGTGGATTGAAAATGTGGTCGGTCTCTGCCTGTAGAAGCGGGCAATCTTGGGAGATGTGTCCAATTTCGGAGCTGATGCTCCTGCCCTAGAAGATGGGACCTTGCTGATCGAAGCCGTGGCGTGTCTGCTAGCAAATGGTATAGAGCCGCCGGCAGTCTCCCACGCACAAGAGTGGGGACACAACTCCCCGGTGTCGTTTTCCTTAGAGTCAGAGATCAAAAGCCACTCCCAACCAGCATGCATGCATGTAGAGCTAGCTACGCGGCACGGTAGGTAGGTATCCTTCTCTCTTCGTCTTCGTCTTTTTCAAACGAACGAACAGACAGTCCCACCCAACCAGCATTCAGCTCTCTTCGGCATCAATCATCCGACTCAAATACGTCGTCGGATGCGCCATGCCTTTCCGGAAAATCGTCGGCTCACCACCACCGTCCCGATTGCCATAATTTCCGCCTTTCCTAGCTATAATCGTGCTCGCACACACCGCTTTCCAGAGCGCGGAGGCCCTACTATCCAAAATTCGAGCCGGATAGACGTACTTCTCTAGCAGAGCTTTACAACTCGTCCAGTCTTCTAGCTCTTGTTCTATCTGCATTCGTTTCAGGGAGCGCATGTGTTGGGGTCCGCAGTTGCCGGTGACGGTGCAGAGGGCGAAGAGGGACCAGAGGGCTACTTCTTCGTAGACTGTGTTGAGGAGAATTTCGCTGCGGAGTTGGGAGATTTCGTGGTGCAGGTATTCGGGGCCTTCGTGGGTGGTGGTGGTGGACCCAGCGGCCAGGAGCATGTATTCGCAGAGGGAAAGTCCGGCGAGCTGGATATGGGAGGCTGTCTGGCGTTGCATCTGATCTTCGAGGAAAGTGAGGTGGGGGCTGTATGTGACTTTTGTGGATGTCGACGCCTCCGAGTGGGTGAGGCTTTGTTTGATTGCCTGGAGACTTGACAGAGCATTACGGTCTTGCAATTCGACTGCGTTTAGGCGGTCGACGGTCTGCAAAAGAGAAGGGAGCACAAGATGCTGCGCTCGCAATGCTGCAAAGCCCGGTGATTGACCCATTTCTAGCCAAGACTCTGGTGTGGGTGAGTGAGGCTCTTCAAAGTGTGGACGCTTTCCTGACAGTAGGGCCATGACGTTTCCGGCTTGTAATACAATATTCACAATGGTGGGTGAAAGTGGTCGTGTGCATGTCTGGGTGGATTGAGAGCCGAATATGCCTCCGCGAAGGTTGATGATTGTCTCCAAGCCACGGATGTGGGTGTCGTAGGTGTTGGGATCGCCATAGGCCTATACTTCCAGTCAGCCGATGTGTCCATGTCCCAATGCAAGTCACGCAAGCTCAGCCTACCAGCTCCCAGCCGCCCAACAGTGCTATGGCTCCCACCACGGAGTCTTCGATGCTTCCTCTGGTCTCAGGACTCGTCACTGCCTCGTTAATGCTCTCCAGCGTGGAATGCTTCAGCTGGGCAAGTAGATACATGGGCACATTCAGTGCGCCTGATAATGATGCATGGCTGGCCACCGTGAGCAAGATGCCGTGAAACAGCGATGTATTCTCCAATGCCATAGGCCACAAGTGACTTCGAAACGCTTCACGACCGGATGCGTCAAATGAGATTTCTGGCGCAAAGTACCGGAGGAAGTAATCGACGAGCGACGGTATCTGCGGATGCCATCGTTTCGTTGGATATGACCTGGAGGGATCTGATCGTCCTGAGCTCGCGAATCTCAGGGAGCGATCAGGGCTAGGCGATGCTCCAATGTCGACAGGCCTCGCATCTGAAGAGGTCGTTGAGAGTTTTCCTCCGCGATCGGCGGCGCCTGCTGTTGCACTTGAGGGTCTAATTTCGTCCTGCGATGAGCTCTGCCTTTCTGCCAGGCGCCTTGCTATCGTCCTTTTCCGCGCTGCAGCACTGGCTTTCGCCGCCTGCACACGGACAGCTCGCCGAGTATCGTTGCCTACGCCCGATGCAGGACCAAGCTGAAAAGGCACAAAGGCAACAGCGGTAGATGGTCTGGAGAGAGGATCCTCACACTCGTCATTCGGAGATACCGGCGGACTCCTGGGTTTCGAGCTTGATAAGGGCTCTCGAGAAGCCCGTGGTTGGGGCATGGGGAGAGGGTACAGGGCCCTTCGAATTGGCCCTGTGTGCTGGATCCTCCTTGCAGCCAGCAGTTGTGTTCCAGGTCAAAAAGGTAACCGCACCAGCATGCGTAAGTATTCCGTACATGGCAGTTTGACAGGACGCAAGCCAAGCATAAGCGTCTTCGCAGTAGTCAACTTGTTCCTCCGTTAGTATTCCGCCGTGGGCCGGCGTAGGCGTCCCTTGCCCTGCTGAATGTCTCTTCTGTGCGTCGAGGCGCAGATCCGGGTGATGCTCGTGGTCCAATGCGATCGCGCCTCTTCTCCCCCCATAAACAGCCACGGGCCGCCGGTGAAGGTGGCATCGCTGGCGAGCATGCTTCCGAGCGAGATAATTACGCACCGAAAGCTCGCGGGAAGACCGCGAGCTTGGGACGGAGCTAGAGGCTGGTCGGCTGCTGCTGCGATGTTTAACGATTTTACCGAGTTACCGTTCTGCGCAAGCCACTCACTCGGAGTGCATGATCTGCTGTTTGGTTCGCCGAATTTGGCCATTGCAAATTCCCAGGCAGCTTGCTCGGCGCGGGGCTTTGGTGGTTGAATATGTGGCCGGACGAAGGGCACAGAAGGAGCCTGCAGACATTCGGTTAGAACGGACAGGTGTACTCTCGGATAGCCATGTTGAGAAGGTGATGTCTCGGTTGCTGTGCTGCACATTCCGAAGTCTACCTTGACTTCGTTAGGAATGTTTGTCAGCTGGGCTGGTACAGCAATTGATTGGTAAGATGGCTTTCTCCTACTCGGTAACACAGGTACGTGCCATTGTCTAGTGAAGATCGTCGCGGCAGATACCAATCGGCGGCGCATCCGCAGCAACGCCAGCCGCCGTCTAGTGAGACGGGAAGGTTTCGATAGCCTCGTCATGCCACGTGGACATGGTGACGGCGTCGTTGGGGCAGAAGTTATTCGGTCACACCGTCCCCGCGTCGTCGTTGTTGTACACGTGTTGCGAGATGAAAAGACCGTCGAACAGCTTCTGCTGCACGTCGAACACAGCGGAATGCTGCAGTGATAAGGCCTCTTGACAAAAGCCGTCACGGTTCGCCATCCGATCGGCGAGCAACAGTCATATGATGGCTTGTGCCAAGGTATGGCGGTAAGCAGACAGAACAACTCAGCGTTCCCACAAGACCGCCGCTATTGCCGGCCTTCTGGAAAGTCTGCTTCGCTGCAGGGCACCCGACGCGCTCAGCTGTCGTCTGCATGCTGCCGAGGTAAGGTATGCCGAAAATGGGCAGTATGGCGCTGTCACATAGATAGAGACAGCGTGATCAGGCACCAGTGGCTTCAGGTCTCTACCCACTACTCATCATTGGCGATTGGAATGACCAAGTCTGAGATATACGTAGAAGAAAAGCATTCGCTATGGCATATGAACGATGCAGACACTCAAATGCAACCCTCCAGTGATGGCCTGGTGCAACATTCATACCCAAGCAAGTAGCTCGGCGTGTCGTCTGCTGCGTCGGACGCTGCCAAAGACCAAGCCAGAGTAAATGTAGCTTGCATCGGTGGTCGCTCCTTACCCGGCAGTAGGAGTTGATGTGAAACGAAGTGAATCGTCATTCAACAGATCAATGGTACCTTGAAGGGCTGGGAGCGGCTCTGTCGTCGCTCGCTCCGTTGGATTGCCAGATAGAAAAAGGTCTCGTCTCTTAGATGCATCGACTCGTAGGAGGCAGAGGTCCTACCTGACACATACTGGTTGCCATCTGTCAGTCTCAAAATCGTGCAGTCGATACAGCTCACCAACTCCAACAGAACAACTGCGAGTTCCTCCTTGCGTGCTCTTGCTTTCTCATAATTTGACTCGCCGGTTGAGTTCACGCTCGAACTCTGCGAGTACTCGTAGTAGTCTGCATCTTGTTGCAGTGCTCTGACAGAGGCACCTCGCTTCCGGGTCTCGACCCTGCTTATTCGAGCGTTAAGTGTGGCCTGATATGGCGTATCTCCCGCGGGAAGAAGAAGAGACAGTGCCATGACATGGGTGGCGGTCTGTTAAACTGCCCTGTAAGAAGACCATGGCTCGCAGGCCTGTAGATTTCGCAAAGACTCCGGCTGGTACGATAAAGCTGCGCCCTGCGTCCTTCTCTGTCTCCGCTTTTGAACTGATCCATCTCGACGCCGAGCACAACAGGCCTCTCGAAGTGCAGGATCATCGCGATCCCCATCAGGACAGTATACTCTAATAACATGTCACTTTCCAAAGATCCGGCCTAGGATATCGATGCTCTCCGTCCAGATAAAAACGACATATAGAGCAAGGGCTAGAACGTATCAGGGCATGGTCGGATCATCTACATTCTTTCGTCTTGAAACCTGCTCCGCCTCGACGCCGAGGGCAATCTTTTTACAGGACGACAATGTGGACGTTTTTGTGATCGTGGATGTTATTGCGATGATGGGAGCTGATCCGAGGTCATTTGATTCTTGGCATCAGGGATCATAGCTGGGATCGACCTGAGAAGAATGCTGTGTCTGAAACGCAGGCGCCACCCACGGCCTGGGAAGTCGCATCTGAACACAGATCGTACAGCTCGGGCATCCCCCAGAAGACCGGCTCGATCCGAAAGTGGACCGGTCGCGTCGTATAGGTTCGAGCCACAGGATGTGGGTGAACGCGCTGAAGACCCAAAAAGGCTCGATGAAGGATGCGGCAAAGGAAGACGGGACAATGAGAGAACTGATGTGAAGCTTGGGAGCGTAGAGCCTCGCCTGGCAGTCCTCTCAGCCTGGTCCGACACTTTCCAAGCGTCCACACCGGCATCCTCGCGGGTTTCACGTCTTCGATATCGATAGTTTTATAGTCCACCTCTCTGCACGGACTGGTCGAATCGACTCCGTAGAGACAGATTTGCTGAAGCTAGTACCGCGGCTTGCGCGGTAGATGTGGACTTGCGATTCAAGCACTGCGATTCCTGGATCTGGATGTCTTTGAAAACACGACCTGGCGGGCCAGTGTTCGGCATCCGCATCGCCAACCACATCTTCCAGAGAATATCTGATAGGTGTAACGTGTGGGCTGTCCGGACATATGATCGGCCCGACTTCATCGACGGGTTGCGCCTGGGTTTTGGAGAAGGACCATCTTCTGCTTGATTTGCCGTTTTCACCCTCTCAGAGTCACGGCCTGCGTTCTTTGGTCATTTGAGCTGGAAGAACCGTACCTGCGACAACCTTGGCAGCGCCAGTGGCCACACACAGAGTACCGCAGTGGGTTGTACACAGAGTACCGTAGTAGGTTGTTCCTCGGGTTCAAGGTTTCTCAGCATCGATGGCAGATCCTTGGGGATAGATCAGCAAGATACCGCTTCACTGCGACTGTACACTCAGTTCCAACCGTTCATGATGCTATTTCCATGTTTCTCATCCCTTGAGCCTCGACTAGGGCCGCAAAAATCGAAACGGACCAGGATAGATTGTCAAAACGATCGACATCGCCATTCTCCGCATGGCCTGCAGGACGCGATCGACAGCCAGGCTCGTAAGGCAGGGAAGCCTGATTTCTTCAATGCCATGAGAAGGTACTTCGAAAACAATGCCGCCAACCAGAGTATGCCGATGGAGGACTGTTTCAAAAGACAGAATCGTCCAATCGAAAATACCAGCGCGAAGCTGTACGTTTAACACGGGTTGGAAACAGCAACCAACATCAAGTGGACAGATTTTCCGAGAGACATTAGATCCTTCCATATCCAGTCTTGCCACTATCCCGAGCCACACCAGCCACATGGAGATCTGTTCAGCGATTCCAAGTCCGACCAGTTCGACAGCTGAGGGTATCAGACCAATCAGCCCCAAGGTCGAAGAGTCGAGTCAGAGGGGGACCACACGTACGGAAGCCGTCTTCAGGATGGATCGAAAGCTGAGAATGTAAGCCGCGTACTCCAGTGAATCGAAAGTCGCAGGCTGATAGACCGGTGATTTGGCTCCAAAGCTTGTCGACAGAAAAGCTGCAAGCCAGAGCTCAAAGCAGCATATTCGGCAGTCTTCAATTATGCACCCCACCCCCGACATTCGCCGTCGCCCTCCCTAAGCCCCCCTTATACCTCTCCAAAGCCCTCTCCCTCGCCTGCTTATGATCAACCATAGCCCTCGGATACCCATTCTTCTCCGCCTCTTTCCCCTTCCCTCTCCCATACGGATCGTGAATAGCGATTCCCTCAATCCCTGCCAATTCGGGAACCCACTTCCTGATGTAATGTCCTTCCTTGTCAAATTTCTCACTCTGCAATAAAGGGTTGAAAATCCGGAAGTAAGGTTGTGGATCGACGCCCGTGGAAGCCGAGAAGCCCCAGCCTCCGTTATTCGAAGCGAAGTCCCCATCGATGAGATGTTCCATGAAGTAGCGTTCGCCCATGCGCCAATCGATTAGGAGGTCCTTGGCGAGGAACGAGGCTACGATCATGCGGCAGCGGTTATGCATGTAGCCCATATAGTTCGCCTGGCGCATTGCCGCGTCCACGATGGGGAAACCGGTATTTCCTTTGCACCATCGATCAAATTGCTCTTCGTTGTATTCCCATTCAATGGCCGAGTATTCGTACTTGAACGGCTTGAACATGCAGATGTAAGGCCAATTGGCAAGAACGTGCTTGTAGAAGTCTCGCCAAGCGACTTCGGAGATCCAACCTGTGATGCCTGCGTTGCCGCCGTCGAGCTTCTTGGTGCTATTGACGTCCCGGGCTGAGCGGACTGCAGTGCGAGCGGCCAGTGTACCAGCCGAGAAGTGGACAGAGAGCATGGCTGTGCTGTTCTCGGCGGGGAAATTGCGGGTATCTTTGTATTTGCCAACTTTGTCGTTGAGGAAGCGATCGAGACGCTCGCGAGCTTCGTGTTCGCCTGCTGGCCAGAAGTTGGCGAATCGTTTTTGTTCTTCTTCAGTCAAAGTCTTGTTCGGCGGAGCTGAGGGTATCTCGGCGTCGAACAGAGATCTGAACTTCGAACGGGCGGTGGATGGATTTTGCTGTGGTTCGTCGTGTGCGTTGAGCAGGTGCGGATGTTCATGGATATACTTGACCCAAGCACGAAACCAAGGCGAATAGACGGAATATTGCTTTCCCTGCCCACTCGCAAGATCTCCGGGTGCCACAACCACATCATCATGCACCACATCAAAAGCAATGCCCTTCTTTAGGGCCAGCTTCACCATCTTTGCTTCCCTCCTCAGCTCATCCACCTCATACTCGATATTGCAGTACACGTGCTTAGCTCCCCACTCCTCACACTTCTCCAGTATAAAAGCCGGAACTTCCTTCCTTTCCTCAACAGTCTTCACAAATAACGGTATATCCCTGTCCGCCAAATCTCCTCTCAGCACTTCCAGGCTCCTTAGCTCAAAATCCACTCTCGCCGAGCTCGTCAAATGCGCCTGGTAATCCTGCGGGCTCACAATAAACACACAAATCAAAGGCACGCCTTTGCTCTTCGCTTTTTCGCTCGCCATATGTAAGGCTTTGTTATCGAATATCCTCAGATCGCGTTTGAACCAATGCACGACGCTCTCTCCTGGTACGATCTTTTCTCGCGCAGCTTTTGTCTCTGCGAGAACAGTGTTCAAGCTTTCGATCGGCCGGGGTATTTCGTTGTTATTGTACATGGCGCATCGTTCGTTGCTCATTTCCGGTGGATAGAATTCGCGTTGCACGATGCCGAATTTCTCAGCGATGCGGGAGTGGTCGTAGCCATTTGGACTGGAGCTCTTCTTGGGTGACACGGTGTGCTGTTTCTTCGACGATGGAGGTCGCACTGGGGAGGTTGCCTTGCGCTTTGGCGCCATGGTGACTTTGTGATGGGAGCAGAGGTGTCGCTGGGGTTGGAATCGTGTGGGTCGCAGTTTCAACGATTGCCAGAGTAGCACCTGCGAGTGTTGCTTGAGCATCAATCAGGCCAGAATTCCTCAAAATTGATGGTTTCTGACAGCTGGAGAATGGAAGAGCACGCGTGCATGTTGTCGCGATATCGACGACGTCAGACAAAGGACGGGAGCTTTCTCCAGGCGCGTTCCTAGATTGCGGAGATCGATCGATGCTAGTGCCGATCCAGGCCAGTCACAGATTTGATTGCGCCCTCATCAAAATTTGAGCGGCGGTGATTCCTCCTTTCTTCCAACTACACCATCTCTTTTCTCGCCATATACCGGCTCCAAGGTTCATCTTCAGTATCTCGATACATACGAAGCGCGCGAGAGCCAACAAGGAGCACATCAGAATGTGTTTTTCTAGAGATCACTTGAAGAGATGCAATGGGCTATTCTGGGCCTTTGCTTTCGATGAGCGTCAACATTGTATCGATGTAATCCGCATGGGGCAGACGAAGATGAGGAGACGACGGGAGTAGCGCAAGTACTGCGCGATTGTGAGTAGCGAGCAGCAATCGAAGCATTCCGGAGAGTATCGCACGGAGATTTGCAAGGCCGATGGGTCCGGAATACCAAAATGCAGCTCCCGCGCGCAGCACCTTTGTTCTATCTTGGACTTAGCTTTTCCCATACTCTTTCACGATTATACTTTGCGGTGCAGAGCTACTAGACAGTGAGTGGGAGTTTGGTGCTTGACGCCGATGATGACTCTACTGAAGACATCGTTTCCTCGCGACGCAATTTGCCGCATAAGACGATGTCTCTGCCAAATGTTGTCGAACGGGTCTCCTGAAGCCATGCTGCGTTCTGTCGCCCTTGATCCGAGTATTTTGGCGCAGGCGCTACAGCAACGCCGCCGTGTCCGAGATAGGTGGGTGCGATGGTGATGATGACGGCGTCTATTAGATCTGGCCATGAAAGCAGAGCGTTGATCACGGCGGCACCTCCCTCAATCATGACGCTGTTTACGCCTTGCTGCTTCAACCCAGCCAAGATTGCCACCCACGAGAGAGTAGTCGATGGTTGCTTGGCGGGCTGGTAGCCGGACGGGTATTGACTGTGGTCTTCATACACCAGCAGGTGATCCTCGCGGAGCTGAGACCTGCGAGCGCCGAACTGACTCTCTGCGCCACTCACTATCCAGGGCCTCTTCCCTTGACCTTCCCTGGCGAGGCGACAGGCTTTCCTGTTGTGGCTATAGAAGCGACCTTTGGTGTCGACTATGACCGGCTGAGGCTGGTCGGCGAACGAGGCACCTGGATAGCGGCAGTTGAGGCTCGGATCGTCGACGACGGCCGTACCAGCGCCAACCAGAATGGCATCATGTCGGAGACGAAGGTAGTGTGTCATGCACTTGGACTCGGGGCCTGACAGCGTAGTTCGCACGCCTGGAGCCAGCGCAATCATACTGTCCAGGGAAGTTGCATACGTCAATGTTACGAAGGGCAAATCAGGCTTTTCTCCAGAAGGACTGCCAAGCGTCTCCAAGTCCAAGGTCCGGGTTTCATGTTGGAGGGAGGCGCAGGCATCCGGTGGCAAGTACGGCTCCAAGAAGTCCTTCTGCTCCTGCGTGAGCTCGCCAACGTCCGACATTCGGATCAGACCGATTGTCGGCCGTTGTGCAGTAAGTAGGCGCTGTCGAGGAGTGAGTGGAGATGAGATGAGAGTGATGAGTGAAGGTGGAAGACCGCAGAAGAAAAGTGGAAGGAAGAAGTTGGCATCGTGATTCGTGATGCCTGCAGCGTAGCGGGTCTTCCCTCGGCACCGAGACGCCAAGCCTTCCCAGGTTGTATCCCGACCACCCGACCTCTCCTTTCCTGGCCTTCACTCTTCACTGCGATGTCCACCAAAACACACCCACGCCTTACTTCTATCCTCTTATAGCCTCTGCAGACTGGATCGGGACGATACTGTGATCCCTAATTCGCCGTTACTGAATCGCTCGCCATTGGCTATTGGCCTCTACTGCTATCGACTTTGCTCCCTCGTCTGACACGCCACAAATTGGTGCCCGAATCCTCGTCCTGGACCCCATACTTGCCTCCTACAACCCGATTATCGACGGCTGCTCTCTCTGGCGAAGGATACGGCAGCTGTCAAGTTGACGTCTGCGTTGATGGTGAGGAGCTTCACCGATTTGGATGCTATTCGCCAGTACCTGCAGTCCCGTGCACCGGACTGATGACACGAAGCACACCACAACGCCTGGAGATCGGATACAACCTTGCCCGAACCCCAATCTACGGGGCAATCGGATCTCTCGGTCTCCCGGTCTCGTCAGCCATCGTGCTGCTCCTGCAGGGCGCCTGCTTTCGAGCCCTCTGCTGGAAGGGTATGTTTGGTCGTCAAACAGACCAGTGTGCCAGCAGCATCAACCAGGCGTCCATGGTCCACGTATGTCCAGACATCATTCGTCTCTCGCTCGCAGCCGAGATTGCGCAAATGCTCAAAATACTCGACACACTCGCGAAGTAGGGACCTTCCCATCACGCAGCTTGACCTGTTCGTGCGACAAGCATGCCATGCTTTCGAGTTCGTGAGCCGTCCTTGACGTATGCAGATCCTGTTTCTTCCAGTTTGTTCGGAGTCAGGGTGTGATTTCAGCCCGCCATGCCGAGACCCGTCTTGTCTGGGCAGGAGTGTCTTCGTCTCAAGACTCTGGGACCCCTTCTGTTATGTTCAACAAAGAGGCGGGACAATAAGTTGGACACAGTCCCCCGTAAGTACTCCCTGCTCCTCCTCCACGCTCGCTTGCTGTACGTACGTTCGCTACTGGATTCAAGATGGTGGTCTCTTCGGTCGTTATCCTCTCGACTTTAATATCGGTAATAGCAGCACAGTCTGCGCAACAACCCTCTACATTTACACCAGCTCGACCACCGGCCATCCCACTCGCTGTCAGATCGCCCTACCTCAGCACTTGGCAACCAGCCGGCCAGCATGGAGGCAATGGAGGACACCTCCCAGGAGAATGGCCCACCTTCTGGTCTGGAAGCGTCACCGGCTGGTGCGGTCTCATTCGTGTCGATGGCGAGACGTACAACTGGATGTAAGTACTGCCTCGCTGACAACCACTATCATTGCTTATGGATCTGGTAGGGGGAAGCCGGAACCGCTCCCAGCCCTCGCCCGGCAGACCGCTTTTGAGTATACCTCGACGAGAAGCACCTTCACACTGGACGTCGGTGGCAATGTCACGATGAACGTCACTTTCCTCTCTCCGGTCGATCCCAAAGACAAGCAACGACAGAGCATGCCAGTCTCGTACATGACTGTTGCGGTTCAGTCATCGGATGGGAACCCGCATGACGTGGCAATCTACACGGACATCAGCGCGGAGTGGGTGTCTGGAGATCGAAGCAAGACTGCTCAGTGGAATAGTGGAGTGGCTCAAGGAAGCAGCGATGCCTGTACTGGCTCACTGGCATACCACAAAGTCTGGCGACAGGAACAGGCGGAATTCGCCGAAGATGCCGACCAGGCGGCTTGGGGATACTGGTACTACGCGACCCAGCAAGCTGAAGGATTGACCCGCCAATCTGGTGCCGATGTCGATGTCCGCAAGCAATTCACTGACCGGGGAGAACTGGCCAACACCGAAGACACCGACTTCCGCGCCATCGACGACCGATTCCCCGTCTTCGGCTTCGCCAAACAGCTCGGCCACGTCTCGCAGCACGCGCACGAAACGCTCTTCACCATCAACCTCCTGCAGGAGCGCGCGGTGCAATTCGGCCGCGAAGGCGGCGTGCAGCAAGTGCCCAGCTACTGGACGAACACGTCCCCCGACGAGCTCAGCGCCCTCACGACCTTCTACTTCGACTACCGCAACGGCGCACGCGTGTCCGCCGCGCTGGACAGCGACGTCGCCACGGACGCCCGCGCGGCGGGCGGCGAGGACTACGTCGCCATCACTTCGCTCGCCGTGCGCCAGGCCTGGGGCGCCCTGCAGCTCGCCGGCACGGAGCAGGACAGCTACATCTTCTTCAAAGAAGTCAGCTCCGACGGCAACGTGCAGACCGTCGACGTCATCTTCCCCTTCACGCCCATCCTGCTGTACATGAACGCGCACTGGATGAAGATGGTGCTGGACCCCCTGTTCATCAGCATGGAAACGCCCGGGCTGTGGCCGGCGGATTTTGCGATTCACGATATCGGCCGCCACTATCCCAATGCCACGGGACACGCGGACGGCGACGCCCCGCTGCAGCCGCTGGAGGAGTGTGGGAATATGCTCATCATGACGCTGGCGTACGCGCGGAGGACGGGCGACACGGCGTATTTGGAGCAGCACTGGCCGAGTCTCGACAAGTGGGCGCAGTGGCTCATCAATAATAATTCCGTCATTCCATTTAACCAGATCTCCACCGGTAAGTACACCTCCACTTGAGAAAATTTTTTGAATTACATGTGATCAATCTAACACTCTGCACAGACGACTTCGCGGGCACGCTCGCCAACCAGACCAATCTTGCGCTCAAAGGCATCATCGGCCTCCAGGCCGCCAGCGTCATGGCCAAGATGACCGAGCGACACTCCGAAGCATCCGACTACGCCAACACCGCCTCGGACTGGATCAAGGAATGGGAGCAAGCAGCCGTCGACACCGCCGCCAACCCGCCACACACCGTCCTCAGCTACGGCGACGAAGACTCCTACTCCCTGCTCTACAACCTCTACGCCGACGCCCTGCTCGAGACCGAGCTCGTGCCCACTTCCATCTACCGCATGCAGTCCAATTATTACCCGACCATGAACAAGCGATTGGGCGTCCCCCTCGACACACGGAGCCCTCGCGTCAAGAGCGACTGGGAGATGTTCTGCGCCGCGATCGCAGGCCCGGAGACGCGGGAGATGTTCATGCGGGATCTGGTAACGATGATTAATGAGACGCCCACGAGCGGGCCTCTGACGGATCTGTTCGATGCGAATACCGGGGAGTATGCCCTGGGGTTACTGGGGCCGTTCAAGGCACGGCCTGTGGTCGGGGGGTTCTTCAGTCTGTTGGCGCTGAATCGGATTGGGATTCCGAACTACTGATTTGTTTTTCATGGTGAAAGGGTAGGGTAGGGTAGGGTAGGAGCTGGCTTTTGGTGGTGGTGGTGTTGGGGCCGGGAGAAGCTTTCCATTTTCTTTGCTTGCCGGGATGCCTGTCGCAGGACGGCAGAGCCGCGGAGATGTGGAACTTCGTCTCGAGCGAGCGAGGACTTCTTTTCGGAGACGTTAAGAAGAACCGACGGATCCATTTGACTGATGCATGGGCAGGCAGGGCAGATGATAATGCGGACCTCACTGGACGGTGTCTGCTTTCTTTGTCGTTGGACGAGGGCGACCATGTCGAATAGGTCGATTTGACTAGACATTCGAATACAAAGCATGAATATGTCGTAGCTGCCTCTTTGGGTCAGTAGTTCCAGTCATGGCGGACCCACCTTCGCCTCGTTCTGGCGATGGAGGGTGTGGCGGCGGCGGCGCGTTTGAGCGGTCGAGCCATGCGTTCAACACGCACTTCCGAAGTTGGGTGCGGTGTGGTTGTCTGCATGCGAGATGTTCGCTTGGAGAGCGTCGCATCTGCTCAGCGATGGCTTGATGGTCCTCGGAGCTTTCGCCAGATGTCCAGAAGAGGCAAGACGCTTGATGTGGAGGCTGGAGATGATTGTGCTTCGTGATCTCGACCACATTGCCTGTGGAGAGCGTGGCACCCGGGTGGTCTGCACGGTCGACTGTCCATGTGCTCGCCACACGCGCTTGACCATTAGCCGAGCGTGGTCATGGAGGCGGTCTTGGATGTTCCTCTGCCTGTACATTTCTGGAATCTCGTCGCCGCCGGGATCTCTCGCGAACATGTCTGAGCTCTCCGGTATCGCTTGCCGCTGTCGTCGTCTATCTGAAGGCGTTTGGCGAGGGGTTGAACCACGCAAGAGCCATTCCGGACTTCGAATCGCATCGACCGATGTGGTCGGCTGTACGTATTCTCGTGAAGGATTGAAGACTGGGCTCCTGCGACTTCGCCTGGGGGATGGAGAGACGGCAGAGCAGCCTGCCAGGTGCCGGGCGGATGCAGATGCAGTTGGCAGAGTCGCTCGCTACCAGCAGGACGGACCGCAGGGCGATGTGAGCGCCACGCAGATGGCAGGCTCACACGGCGAGCCCGTCCGTGTGTTTCGCCATGGCAATCGCTGATGAGGAGGAGGGTGAGATTGACGAAGACCCCACGCAGTTTGTCGCCGAGGAGAAAGATGCGGTTGCCTTGCTTGCGCTGATCAACGATTTCTGAGTGGACCGTGGTGAAGATGGACTGGTGTTTGAGAGGGCCGATCGAGTGGTGCTTGCAGGGGGAGAAGAGGACGCCATCTCGCAGGGATGCATCGGCCGAAATACAACACACAACAACTGCGCGGGCGGGCGGGCGGTCGGCTCGCGGGAGGGTGCCAAGACGGCGTGGGATGTTTCTTCCCCCTTGCGCGCTTGCCGGCCTCGGGATCGGGATCGGGGAAGCACACATACGAGGGTGCGAGTGTACGGGAAAGAATGTGTGGAATGGCATACGAGAGAAGGAGAGAGAGAGAGAGAGAGAGAGAGAGATGCGAAATCGACGGGCGAGACCCGGAGCAATGGTTAGGGTTGCGATGTGCGATGCACCCCGGCGCCGGCGTCTGGGTGGAGATAATCTGGATGGAATCTCGCAAGGAATATCGCGACACCTCACTTCCGCACGCGCCCCCGACTGCACCGACACACCCTCTCGCCTCTGTCCCGTCGTTCACTCCATGTCACCGCATCCTCAATCCTGGCGCTGCGTCATGGAGAGGCATGGCTCGCCTTCGTACCTACCAACCAACACGTCTCCAACCCATCCGTGCGTGCTTCGACCAATCCGTACTCCAACCAACAATCTGTGAATCCGTACTTCCATTCATCAACATCGAAAGAATGTGGAAGGGGGCGCGGGACCGGGGTGTCGAGGCGCTATCCCGTTGCGGGCAAGTCGTGCTACATCATGGATGTGTTCTCGCTCGCTAGGGCGATGCGGTGAATGCACCTCACGCCTGGAGCAGAATGCGCTTTCCTGTTCCGGTTCCGACCACTGCGATCCACCGTCGTCTCCCCCAATGCTAGCTCCTTCCACTTCCACTTACGTTGAGCGGCGGCTGTGCTGCTCGGTGTCTGACGGGACAATGCTGTAGGTACGTTAATAAAGCAGGCGCAGGCGCAGGCGCAGGCGAGGGCATCAAGTGCACATGCCGCTCACATGGCGGGCCTGCGATTTGTCACGCCGCCGGCAACGAGCCTTGGGCTCCAGCTTCCCGTCGTCCCACCACCACCACCACACACTGCCATCCCGCCGCCGAGCTGTTCGTGAGGCTGCCCTCGCTGTAAGTTCTGTAACCGGCAGGAACGGGAAAGCCTTTGGGCAGCAAGCAACAACAACTATAGCAACACCGACATGACATCACCCTGGCCACCTTCCCCCCACGCAACCCATTGCAACTTCCCTCTTTGCCTCTCCTCTTTCCTCTTCATCGCCCACCTCAGCCGCAATCTCGACCAGACATCTCGCGCGCCTGCGACGTGCCGTCCACGTCCACGTCCACGCTGCCTCCTCGCTGCGGGCAGAGAGAACCATCCATGCTGAGCGCCCATGACGACCCTCACGCCGCCGCCTCCGCCGCCTCATGCTGCGCGCAATTCGCATGCGAGCGGCCGGCAGACAGACAGGACTGACTCCCACAGCGACCCAGAGATACGGGCCGCTAATTGCGCATGACAGATCGTCCGGAGGGCAATCACCGCAATCTGTGTGCAGTCAATCAGCATGGCCAAGCACACAACCAATCTGCGACCCGCGCCGCTGGGCCCGATCGAATCCAGGATAGGCCCAAATGAGGCGTTCGTGCTGATGGTGATACCGCAGCCATCCCAGACCCTTCCAATCTACACTCTACATCATCCCTGGGCTGTGGGCAGAGAGAGAGAGAGAGAGAGAGAGAGAGAGAGAGAGAGAGAGAGAGAGAGAGAGAGACGCCTCCCGCAGCCCACATGCTGGTAGCTGTGCAGCGTGAGCCCGCGAGCGAGCGAGCGAGCTTATCATGGGCATGGGCATTGCCAGGCACGTTCCATTCACTCGACAGAGCTAACAGAGAGCTGCCGCGCGGGCAGCAGCGCGATCCGAACTCTATGGGCAAGCAGATGCGGGATGGCTTATTGGCCCTGTCACACGCACACGGCCGCTTTTCTTAGCCCACCCTTGGAGCTGATCCACTCGCAGGCCCGGCTCGACTTCCGCGCTTCGCCTGTGGCGCCATGCCGCTAAATGCGATCAAGTGGCATACCTTACCGCGTTGCATGGGGGTCGACGCTTCGTGCAGACGATGTACGTGCCCTCACCTGCGACCAGGACTGGCGACGTAGACTCGCCGCCCAATCATCCGCCTACCCACATCGGATCGCGCTCGTCTCGTCTCATTCAAGGCGAATCTGATCGCCACACCACCCCGTTCGGCTGCCTCGCTGAGCACACTCCCTCCCCTCTGGTGAGCCTTCTTGCCCTCTCCCTCTGTCCTCAGGGCGCACACTACGCCCGCGCGGTACCTGGACGGTTGTCAGGCACACGCCTCACTCTCCTCCTGGCCCTTCCCTGGAGGGGTGGGTCTGGATGTGTCCCCTACGACGCTCCTGCAGCCTTCTGGATTCAGTCGGTGATGATGGCCTGTACATGGGTCCGGTGGATGATGCTACATGTTCGAACGCCTCGCGTCGCCTGTCCGTCTTGCAACCCGTCACGTTGGTTTAGACAGCATGTTGTGCTTCGATCGCTTATCTAGATCGTGGCCCTCCTCCGCTCTGCTCCTCCTTCGCAGTTGACAGCCCTGGGACCGACGTGGCATGCTTTCCACCTTCTCAACGCTGACCTGTTGAGCTGCGTGGACTGTATGTAGCATGGCTTCCTCCTCCTGGGCTGGCTATGGCCCCGCGGCTCCCACCCAGGGACCTTCTTCCGCCCACCTCCAACGCAGCGCCTCGGGTGACCGTCAGAAGAAGCCTCAGTCCCGACAACTCCTTTCGTGTACCAAATGTCGAGAGAGAAAGGTTAAGGTTCGGAGTCGACCGCCTCATCGTTGGCAGCTTACGCTAATCCATCACCGCAGTGCGACCGTACCAAGCCATGCTCTGCTTGCTGCGCCAGAGGTCATCCCAAGGAGTGCGAGTTCGTCGTGGGCGAAGGCAACGACTATAGTCCTATTCAACAGTCGTACGAGATTCGAAAGCTTCGTGCTGAGAACCAACGGCTCAAGGAGAGGCTTCAACAAGCTCGCTTGACCGGCTCCGGAGACGACGATGATGATGGCGACTCTTCTGACCGCAAAGGGTCGAGGACGACTTCGAGAGCAGCTGCCTCGCGCCAACGACGCTTCAAGACTGGAGAGCGGGTCGACAACCTGTACTTCGGCACGCCGGGTCTCGCCAACATCGTACACGACGTAAGTGCTTGCTCCATCGCATCACAGCTTTTCAAAGTCCGACTGACGACGCAGTTTGCCAATCTGCAAGTCGGCAGTCAATCACTAACGCATACCGTCCCACGAGGTCGAGACATGTACCTGCCGCCGGACGGTCCATCGGCATACCCTTTCCCCATCATGCAGGGTGGTAATTCCGCCGCGGAGCTCGCGAGAGGGCTCTTGAGATCACACGACCTTGTCTACGAGACGGTCGATATCTTCCAGCGCAGAGCTCAGTCATGTTACTTTCCACACACTCCGGATGAGGTGACGAAGAGGGAGGTCGAGCGGTTCCTGTCGGACGCCGAAGGCAATGCAGAGAAGTATCCGGACATGCTCGCTCTCATATTTGCGACCATGGCCACCGGGATGCAGATGGGCGTGTACGACAGACATGGCGGCTGGGTTGCCGGCGCAGTGGAAGATACAAGAAGAACAAGTGATGTCTACCGTGGGTCAACTGCAGACTTCGTCGCAATCTCATCCACTGACCACGATGTAGTGGCCGCGGCGAAGCAAGCACTACGACTCGCTTCCTATCTCAACTCGCCCACGTTACTCGGCATTCAAACACTAATCATGATGGGGCCATATTTGACAAATAGTGGACGCTTCCTGGACGCTTGGACGTTGTTTGGCACTACCATTCGCATGGCGCACTCGATCGGTCTTCATCGCGATCCGAAGTTCCTCGACCCAGCACCACCGTTACGTGAGTGCAGTATCAGACGAACACTATGGTGGTGGATGCTGCATATGGACCAACAGTACTCCGTAACCCTTGGACGGCCGCTTGGTATCTCTGGCTTTGGCGACTGCCCTGCTCCCGAGCCGCTCACGACGAACCCAACCATACTGCGACTCGGCGAGTTTGTCGACCACTTCACCATACTCGCGCGGCAAATACTCAGCAGCGACGGCATGATGAATGTGAGCAGGATCGACGAGTTCACGGACAAATTGGTTGGCCTGTGGGATACCATGCCGGAGGCTTTGCAGTTCAACGAGAGCTGGGTACAACCGGACAAGATTTTACCGGAATGGCCTCTTGAGGTCATGTCTGCAAGTAAGTGGACGACTGCGAGGTTGGCCGGAGCCAGGCGCTGACGGACGCAATAGTGCTGTTTTCCAAAGTTCAGTCCTTCCTCATACTACTCAACCGCCAACGAGTCGAGCGGACCCAGGCGACACCAGGCGATCATTCTCCGCCGGGACACATGATGCCACCTCCTCGACCACAACAGATGTCGAACTCGCTGCCGTATGGGGAGCACGCAGCACCTGTGCGCGGACGAAGGCTAGTCATCAACTCATGCGCTCAGCTCTTGCAAGCATTCATGTTCTTCTACCACCGCAATCCAGCAGTATTGATCTGCTGGACCATGGGACAGCAAGCCTTCAACGCTTGTATGATTCTCATCCTGCACGCCTGGGAGACGGAAGAGGAACACCACCAATGGCTCGTTGAGAACGCGTTTGTCGCCTTCTCCGAGCTACAGAATAATGGAGTCCACAGACTCGCAGAAGTCGCTGTTCGCAGGATATCAGACGGTCTGGCGATGCTCGGACAACGGAAACAGCAACGCGAGCAGCAAGCTGCCATGTCGCGACGGCAGCCTGGCTATCACCCACAACTCCAGATCGACACGGCTTCGATGACGGACTTTTCGAACGACGCTGTCATGGGAAACACGGGCATGTTCCTACTGGAAGACCCCGGACTACAATCATACACCGCGCCAGTCTTTCAACCGCTAGGATGGCACATGGCTGGTGGCAGCGCACACCCGTCAAACTCCTCCAACCCCACGACACCCAACATTCCCTCGCCGATCGTACCCGTCAGCCTAGTCACAGCGGCTCCTTTTCCGGTCATGTGCTCCCCTCCGTTCATGTCGCCCATCGTTTCCCGAGTCGACGTCTTACCTCCGTCCTACGGTACCGCGCCACCTATTGCCCAGGCAGCTTTTACGCCCATCAACACGGCGACCGGCGTCCCCTTGGCCCCGGCACCGCGAGGAGAGGAACCGCAGTCTTTTTCTCGGGTCCGCGGTCCCCCTCATGGCCACAGTCATCATCGGCAAGCCCCAGGGTCGGGACCGCGAGGCATCAATCAGCATTCGCATCAACACCAGCACCGGCCGGCGCGGAGTCAGCAGCGGAGGAAGTGAGCGCGGCCCGCGGAGATGATGGTGCCACACGTGAATGGCAGGCCAATGCCGGTCGACAGTGGGTTTGTCTGTGGCTGTGGTGACAGCGCACACCCGCCGCCCGCCGCAAAAAGAGGCAAGGCTAAGCGTGGTTCATCCCTCGAAGATGCATTCTGTCTGTGTGCTTGCTATATGGATGCAGCAATTCGAACCGAAGCGAGAATCTTATCACTCTGCGGAGCATCTTTACCGGTGCTGCTTCGTCTGTCTGTTGTTTGTTGTTGTGCATATAATCGACAGCCACAAGAGGAGCAGCCAGCCGGCCGAGAAACTGAAGGAAGGCAAACAGGGACCGATCAAATAAGAGGAAGAAGCCTGCAAAGGCAAAACGGGCGACTACTACTGATGAACGGGAACGGGGAAAGGGGGAATCCTATCCAGGTGGGATGTGTAATTTTTTTTTTTTTCCCCTCTCTTCCGGCGCTGTAGGCAATACCTTAGGGCGCGGGTGGAAGAAGCGGGAAGGAAGGGAGGAGGAAAGGGGGGCCCGATCCACTCTCCTCGCATCGAATCGCGGGTTTTTTTATCATTATCATTATCCTACATGTACCTATCTGCTGTCTTTGTGTAGACCGGCTTTGTAGACCGGAGCTATCTACCACGTGTGTGTGGTAATATTTCCATTGTAACAGAAGAGGGTCATCGGGTTATTAGCTGCGTTTTCCCGCGGGCCTGCCTCACAGTAACGAGATCGATAGATGCTACTGCTGCGATGCGAAAGCGAAAGCGACTTCTTTTGCATTCGCCGGCTACCAGTCTGGTATCTATCTACTATGCAGCAGCTAGCTAGTAGTAGTGACGGATGTAAGGTGGGCATGCGGGAGGATTCTGCCTTCCCCGTGCCGCCCGCGTGCTTGCTTGCTGTCAAGTCACACGGCACACGGGGGCTGGGCTGGGATAGCCTTGGCTGAGGGTACCTTAGTCTTGGTCTTTGGTTTTCGTTTCGTTTTCGCTCTCGCTCCTGCGCTGTTGGCTGTGCTGTCAATTTTCAGGTTCTGACTACTACTACTACTACTAGAGAGATACTGTGGACTGTGTGTGTGGACACACTTGGAAGGGCAAGGCAAGGCAAGGGTTTAGTGGTGGAGGGAAGGGGGAGGGGGAGGGGGAGGGGAAAAATTTCGTGGATGCTGCTGCTGCGTGTTGCGTGGCAGGCTCGTGGCGAATGGAATGCTGGCTTGCTGGTTTTTCCTTGGTTGCGTGTGCGTGTTTGAGATTCTGTACGTGTGATGAGCTAGGGAGATAGGGCGATGGTGTGGGCTCTGCGATGGTGATGATGATGATGATGATGATGATGATGATGATGATGACGACGACGACGAGGAGGAGGAGGAGGTCGGTGGGCCGCCGAGCTCGTTGGTCTGTGAAGGAGATTGGCGTCGCCATCATCATGCGGTTGGTGATGAGTGAGAAAGCTGTCACATTTGCGGCGCAGTCGTCAGTCGTCTGTGGGCATCGAAAGGCCGCATGCGGGCCCGGTTTCGTGAGGCGAAACGTCAAACTGGAAGGAAGGAAGGAAGACGGCGAAAATGCGGAGACTCTCATGTGGCGAAGGGACCGACCAGGACCGGGCACTCTGGCGAGGTCAGCTCCGTGACGGGATTTTTTTTTTTTATTTTTCTTCCTGCTGACTGCTACTGACGGTCACACGCGAGCAAAAATCGGTAGCTGGCGGTTGGCGGTTGGCGGTGTCCTTGTTGCGTGACTGACAGATCTGCGGGCGTTCGCTAGATTTCTGATCGTCGCGAAGGGTGGAGATGTGTGTTCCAAATGCATACCGAATACGCGAACATGTCGGTGGTCTACTTTCAGCTGAGAGCCTGTAGAGCGAGGAAAAGCAGTGCTTTCTTTTCTGACATGCTTTGCTGATGCTCACTGCCATTCATCATTCCGTCTTGGTCTCTTGCCTGTCCAGAATAATGTTCGGCACATTCATGCCCGGGTAGCGGCCAAGAATCGACTGATCGGGCACAGCCGTCGTAGCGATGTCGGGATGGCTGGTCTCCAGAGGACAGGCCAGTACAAAACGCTGAAAACGACGAGCAGCGCCGGCGCATCATGGGAGGACTCGATTTCAAGGCTACAGTTCTCTTTGATGCAGAGGAGCCGATCTGAAAGAGCTGGACTGATGTATTCTGTCGTGGACAGATATGACACCCTACGGAGCGGGGAAGAATCACTGAAGAATCGCTGAAGGGTTCAGTGTGGGCCGCATAAAGCGTGGTTGGGAGAATGAAGAAAGACGAGAGCGTTCTCTGTCACCTGCAGGGAAATGCACATGCTGCATAAGCTTTCATGTCTCTTGATATGGTGGCGGGCTCGCGATGGAGCTGCATCTGGTGGACCGTCAAGACTTGCGGTCAATGAAATCTCCAACCTTCCCGTGCTGAAGCAGACACGACGCGATGACGGCCTGTCTGCGTGACTGCAGAAGTTGACGAGAGGAAATGGAACCAGAGGTAAGCGATGCCACAACACCATTGCTCGCTGCGGATAGGGAGAGCTCTTCAAATCCTGTCGACCGTATAGGTGTATCCCACTTGAGGCGACCCTTTCGAGCCTCCAGCGGTGCGCAGCTTGGGCGTTTGAGGCGTAGAACGAGAGAAGATACGGTGCAAACACAGCTGAACCTGCGGTCTGCTCCCTGGGTCGACATGCAAGTTTGAGCCGTAAAACAGGTCCCAGTGGGATTCGGCCAGCTGACAAACTTGCCCGCTTTGGCAACCTCAGATGAGGTAAGTGTACGAAGTCGTGTGAAGAGCATGACTTCCAAACCCAGATATTGGGCTCAGATCCTGCGACACGAGACTGGTAGGAGAATCCCTGTTTCCGTTCGAGTTGGACCGAATCGTGCTCTAATGCAAGCACTGGGACTTGAATGCAGCGCCCAGTGGCTGCGGACCTCATCAGCACCGTCATTATGCTTCGTGGAGTGTTGTACGCTGTCTCAATCGTGTGTGCTGGTTGATGTCAATTGCTACGAGTGAGGCTTGTCGTCGAAATGATCCCTTGCCCAATGTCGATCTGGCATGGGCCTAACTAGATTTAGGGGCAATCTTCTGGCCGGCCCGCTCCTCGTCGGGACAACGTTTTTCCGCACATGAGGTTCCTAGGTTGGCTGGTGTCATTCGATGGCACATCTACGTACGACAAAACACCGCACGGCGTGTCTCTGCCAACTGATCAACTCAACGCAGAGGCACCCCGGCGGAGCTCACAAGACAGTCCGCCATTCACGCACATAATTCTTCTCCTTCATCGCCCCTGACCGCTGTAACGATCACAGGATACCCGGTGTTGCCCGATGCCCCTCGCCTGCGGCGGACTTTTGTGGAGAGCACGCGACACAACAGCTCAAGCTCACCTCGCACTCTGTCAACACTGAAGGCGATGACTAGCTCCAGTCCGCACCGCCGCGACGCACCATCAATTCCTTCAAATTCCAACACATCGCACAATGATCGTGAGCGCATGATTCACTGGCGAACAGCCGCCATCAGCACCACTGCACCGTGGCTCAACAGAACGAATTCCGCAGAGAGAAAGAGAAGACACACGGGATCGGAACCTGAGCGCAGAGACTATCCGTATCAACCATATCAGCCGAACGAGACTGTTGAGCATTCCCATACACCTGAATCTCGCTTGGACGATCCGGCGAGCACAGCAACTGCCAACCGAGAACAGTCAGGGAGTAGCCAACGAGATCCACCATACAACCCTTTTCGCCCAAGAATCGCACCTGATCTCACGCTCGACGACCGGTGTGGTCTTCGTCAACCTGTTCTAGACGGTCCAAGATATCCTCCTGATCCAGACGGCCTATTTGCCTTCGAGATTCCCAGCGAACTTGAACTTGGCGGAGGAGAAGTAGAGAGCGATCTGGATACAGCAGTAGATCCGGCGAGCTCAGCACGCTCTTTCCGGCCGAACGCAATGAGTCGTGGAAGTGTACTGAGCTCCGCCGGCAGCAGGCGTGAGAGCGACGTCGTTTTGCCGCCATGGCAGCCAGACTCGGAAGCCACCAAGTGTCCCGTGTGCAACACCGACTTTGGCATCTTCTTCAGAAAGCACCACTGCCGCAAGTGCGGACGTGTCATCTGCAGTAACTGCTCGACGCACCGCATCACGATTCCCAGAGAGTACATCGTCCACCCACCGTCGCATCTCCACGGGAATCCGGCATCGCCATCAAGACTGGGAGACAACCCGGCACTGGGTGGAGGAGCAGAGGTCAGAGTCTGCAATCCATGCGTGCCCGATCCGAATCCGTGGCCACCTGTTCATGCTCCCGCTCCAACTGCGGGCGAGGCGCGGCGGCAATCCAATGCGCCAGTGAATATCGACTTTGCGCCGCCGCAATCCCTGATCTCGAGATTAACGCGGCGGGAGAACGAGCGCCTCAATGAGCTCCGCCCATCAATGGCACAGCCGAACTCGATGAGGCAGCGATCGAACACTCATCAGCCACCGCCGCCCAGTGGTCGCATCCACATCCCGCCCCCATCATCTCGGATGCGGCGGGGACCATCGTACAGCATCGGCCCGCCGCACCCTTATCTCGGCACGGAGGCAGGAACGGCCTCACTATCGCAACTTCGGCCACCGTATCCTCGAGATTACACACCAGGCAGCCCCGATCGCCGAGGACAGTCGTTCAATCCGGCCAGTGGGCACCATGCCCGCATGCCAGGCAATTCGTCTGCTCCCGACTTTAGCTCTCCAAGCTTGGCTCGGCCTCCTCCGCAGCCGAGACGGCAAGTGAAGGAGGAGGATGAATGCCCGGTCTGTGGGGTGGAAATGCCGCCCGGCGAGAGCGTCCGCGAGACGCACATCCAAGAGTGCATCTCCTCTCGCTTTCTCACGCCTGCACAGCCATCGCGACCAGGACCACAATCGTTTGGTGCCTCTGACCCGGGCCCACAAGACGCTCGTGGCTCACAGATGTCGAGCAGTGTCAGCCCGCCTACCGTTCCAGAGGGATCTCGGCCACGGGCGACGAGCTACAGACCACGGGGCATGGCCGTCTATCGCGCCAGCGAGAAGGACTGCACGACGGAAGATGGAGAGCTGCAAGAGTGTGTGATCTGCTTCGAGGAGTTTGAGGAGGGCGACGAGATGGGACGTATGGAGTGCTTGTGCAAATTTCACCGCCACTGCATTCGACAGTGGTGGGAGACGAAGGGCATGGGCAGCTGCCCGACGCATCAATTGCATGACTAGGAGCATGAAGGCGATGCATCATGAGCAAGGCGTTTCGTGAATTGACGAGGGAGCTGGCTTGAGATGGGCGTTTCAATGAACGGCGGGAATGGGACTAGAGGCTGAGCATGGTTTCTTCGCTCACTTGATTTGGTCGTTGTAGGTGGGCTAGAGCTTTCCTGTACCTGTGATACCCGGCAATGCGACCTTGCTGCAATGAAACGTCTTCAGATTTTCTGTCATCGGAGGTCTCCCGAGCTCACTTCTCGCCTGTCATCGCATGAGAGAGCGTCGATTACGTAAGCGCGCATTGCGGCTATTATGTAAGCGCGCATCGCAGCTACCTCGAAATCCGCAACACTCTCGAACTTGCCATTCTTCCCACCCACATCCGATGCGACTTCCTGCCCAGTCCCTTGGTCGCCGATTCGAAGGCTCGTGAGACAACATCGGCATGAATTAATTCAGTGCCACGGAAACATTCACGAGCGCAAAACCGAATTGCTCGCGCGCGCGCGTCAGTCGCGCCTTCCTTCTTTCACCCACTCACGCGCTCCAATCGCGGGCAGGCACCCCCGCCGTTTGTCTTTACGGCGCTTTCACAATGGCGAGCGATCCGCGACGACGTCCAATGCCACCTCCTCCTCCGCCTCCTCCGCCCGAAGAACAGCAGCAACCACCACAGACCGGAGAGAAGAAGCCCGAAATGGAGCAGCGAGAAGCACCGTCCGCCGAGCAAACGGAGGAGAAGAAGCAGCAAGATGGTGGATACAAGCTGAGGTTCTGCACTGTGTGTGCGAGTAATAATAATCGGTATAAGACATGGACATCCAAGCGCACCACCGCTCTCTGACGTGTTGCTACACAGATCCATGGAGGCACATCTCCGTCTCACGACCGCGCCGAACGGTCCATATCCTACCATTTCCTTCGGCACTGGCTCCCTCGTCCGCTTACCGGGACCTTCGATCTCCCAACCGAACGTCTACCACTTCAATACCACCTCCTATGCAGACATGTACAACGAGCTCTACAACAAAGACCAGAGACTCTACCGCGCCAATGGCATTCTACCCATGCTCGAGCGCAACAGAGGCGTCAAATGGGGGCCCGAACGCTGGCAAGATTGGAAAGTCGGGGTTCCCCGTGTCGGCAAGAGAGCAGCGGTTGTAGAGGGAACACAAGGCGGCACAGCATCGGAAGCGGAATTCAAAGACGACAAGGGATACGAAGGGACAGAAGCTGGTACTGTGGATGTGGTCTTCACCTGCGAGGAGAGATGCTGGGATGCGGTTGTGGATGATCTCCTGAGTCGAGGCGCACCGCTGAATCGGCCGGTGCATGTTTTCAATGTGGATATCAAGGATAATCACGAGGAGGCGCTCGTTGGCGGACGGGCGATTCTGGAATTGGCGGAAGAGTTGAATGCTGCGGCGAGGGAAGAGAGGGATCGATGGACTGGAGGCAAGGAGGCCTTTGATCAGGCGCAAGCGGGTTCGAGGATGGGTTTCGATGAGCGGGTGCCGGATATTTTGGCCAAGTGGCAGGAGCGGTGGCCGCAGTTGCCTGCGCTATGGACTCTGGCTTGGTTGTGAGAGTCGCAATCGATTATCAGGTTGTTCCTGGCAGACTGCCTACCTGTATTGGGAGGTTCTTGCATGCCAATGGCTCGCAATATCTTCTGGACCGGCTCCTTGGAGATGCCACCCGTCCGGCTCTCGAAGTGTACTGGAAAGAAAGCTTTTCGACACGTTCTGTCATTTCAGAGCCCGACACCACGCATCGGCAGTCCCCGCGATGGGTGGATATGTGACCGAACACCTTGATGGCCGCCAAGGATGGTCATTAATCCGAGCGGGCCCTGCATCCACTCCGACTTCACCTGCTTCGACGCTCTCATACACGATATCCTCTTCCCCTTCTCCTGGCCTCTGTCTTCTCCAGACCTGATGTGTCTGCTTTACATGCTTGAGCCCGGTGCTGGAAGGGCCTCTGGGGTCTCGCGTGGCCGCTTCGCTCCATCAGGATATCTCGCCCAGTATGCTTCTCATTGGCCTGCTTGCTGATGGTGCGGAGCAAGACTATCATGTCCACTTAATAAGAAGAAGAGACTTCACAGCGATGAGGTATGAGAACCAAATGAAATCCTGCAATCGAGCATATCTACCTTCCTCCGCCGACGCCAGCACCGATCTCACCGGAGCGCTTGACTGGAAGTCGTCTTTCAACTCTTCTCCGTTCGCCCGAGGATCCCCTGAAGTCTCCGGAGCTACTGATTCGCATTGGCTCCTCAGAGATGCGTCACTAGCTTGTCGTGAGCCCCTCAGCCAGGGACCGCTCCACCTTCCAGTGAAAGAATGTGCATTATCACCAAGTTCACACCCTCGTTAGCTGAAATGAGCGCTGCAAACAAGCTGTGTCTTGCAACAACTGCACTTCGGTCAGCCCGTCAGGATGATTTGAGTACGGAGAAGCCTTTCCAAAGACTTGCTGGGCCGGCCAGATCTGCATCGCAAGATTGCACAACAGCTGTGAAAAAAAAGACCACCATGCACTGATACACGGGAACCACACTCGTAATGCTGCACGATGCGCCGAACGTTGATGACCATCATTGGCTCTCATCGCCGCGCAAGCTGCCAGAATTGATGCACTTGATGACAAATTCGGGTATCATTGGCATCGCGCAGTCGCCCCGCCATCACTATCAGGCGGGCAAGCGGGGCATTGCGTCCAGGCAACGGGCTCAATGACAGTTTTTGAATTCAATCCGATATTGTGGAGGCGACCGACGGCATAGATATAATCAATCCAGCCCGGGTCAGCGATTTCTTATCTTTGGACACAACATCACGTATCTCAGCACAGCACATCACAACACAACACCAGCAACCATGTCTTACCAAGGAAAATGCCACTGCGGCCACCACCAATGGACCGTCGACCTGAAGCAGGACCAGCAGAACCACATCCTCTGCCACTGCGACACCTGCAAAATTCTCGGAGGCGGAGCCTTCACCATGAACCAAATCATCCCCAAATCCGCCCTCAACATCACCTCCGGCGGTGAGCCTGCCGCGTACACCTACCACGGCGATTCCGGTACGTATATCCCCACTGTCATCACATCCAGCAAAACCCCTCTCGACTAACATTCCCCTCCCTTCCCTCGCTCGCAGGCAAAGCAGTCAACTGCTACTACTGCCCAAAATGCACCACGCACATCTACCACCACCAGGAAGTCATGGGCCCGGACACGATCATCGCGCGCACGGCGCTACTGAAGGAAGGCCGGGACAAGTTTGACGTCGGCGCGGAGATTTACGGCAAGGCCAAGATGAGCTGGGAGAAGGAGATTGCTACGACTTTTGAGACGCTGCCTCCTTCGTAAGAAGTGTGTATATACTTGGTACAGTATTGGTATGTAGCTTGAATGGAGAGAGTGGCCAGTATCTTTCATCTTTGGATGTGACTTTGATGTTGTCCATGGATGTTATGTGGAGATGGGTTCTTGCTCCAGCAGGGAGGTTTTGTTTGACTTGCAGATGCAATTATCAGCTGTCGAATTCTATTCCGCAAATGCCGAAGGCTCGGTATAGAACAACAGGGCCTGCCGTACACGGCTACCTTATGAACGACATGTGGTGTGGAAACATGTAGCAGTAAATGCAGGGAGATCTCCATGATTCGAAGGGTGGAGCAGCAGCCCACGTCAATTCTCTCTTTGCGAACCGCTCTTTGAGGGGATAGCATGAGCATGGAGAGCAGTACTCACAAGCTGGTATCAATGTAGGATGAACCAGACGTAAAAGAACAACCCATCCTTCCTTCCGATTCTCTCTCAACTATCCACAGTCCAATACCTAGCAAACGTCATGCCCGACTGACTCGGTGTAGGATTCAATTTGATCCCCTTGCCCCCACTGCCCTTGGTCCCACCATTACCACCACCACCACGACCACCGCCACGTTCTTCCCGACAACCACCCGCTCCGGCAGTCGAAGGCCGTTTGACATGGCTCCAATCCCTCCCCTCCAAAATCCGAATGACCTCGTCGCAATAGGACAGACTGCCGCCGCGGGGTTCTTCGACATCTTTATCTTCCGCTTCTTCGTCGTTGTTATTCCTGCGCATGAGGCGGCGGACGAGGACTTCGCGGCGCCCGCGTGCGAGGCTGAGCGCGCTGCCTTCGGGGCCGTGGGAGTCGACTCTGGCGCCGCGGGAGACGAGGAGGCGGATGACGTCGGCGTGGCCGGCGTGGCCGGCTTCACTGGCTGCTGCGCAGAGCGCGTTGCCGAATTTGCCGCCGGAATTGTGCACGTCGGCGCCGTGGTCTAGGAGTTGCTTGACGATGTCGACTTTGCCCAGCCAGGCGGCTGTTGCGAGCGGGAAACCTCGTAAGCCGCCGGATTGGTTCGCATCGGCACCGTGCCGTAGGAGAGCGCGGATTTTGCTGGAGCCTTTGTCGAAGGCATCCGTGGCCGTGTGGCAGACTGAACAGCCGCCCATGATGTCTTCGTCGAGACGATGTTCCGCCAGGAGGCCGGAGACTTGTCCGTAGCCCCAGAGGGCCTTGGCGATGAATGGGCCTTCTGTTCCGTGGACGATGGCAGGATCGCCGCCCATATCCAGGAGCTTTTCGACCTTGTGGACGTCGTTGTGCTTGACTGCCTTTTGCAATGACCGGTCGACGGTTTTGGAGCGCAGATCCTCCCTCGAGCCCGAGAGGACTAATCGCTTTACACGAGCGCCAGCGCCCTTACCCAGGGACATCTGCTGGAGGCGCTTCTGCAGGCCCCCAATGTCAGTCTTGCCCTCGGCAGAGACGTCGCACGGCGCAGTGGCGTAGGAATTGACAGAAATAGCAAAGCTGGCGAATGAGTTCCGTCTCGAGCTGCCCCGAAGAACGTCGGACCAGCGCGTGAAATTCTTGTTCGACCGAGAAGTTGTTAGATCGCTGACTTCTGCAATGTAGGCTTGCAACTGAGCTTGTTCCCAATTTTGCAAGCGCACGCACAGTCTGGCCCTATCGTAGTCCGAGAATACCTCTACATTGTCGGCCGGTGTAGGCGGATGGTGGCCAGTACATGAGTGAGGAAAGTTGAATCCGCAGTGGCCTTCCGTCGTAGCGCTCAGAACATGTTTCGCCAGGTCTTCTTCGTGCACAAAATCGATCTCGCAGTCCTTGCAGCGGTATTGGCCCTTGAAGCGGTCCAGATGGCGCTTGAGATGCCTGAGCAGTTCATCGGAGTCATCTTCGAATGCATCGCCGCAAATGATACATAGCATTGGATGCCATGAGCTTTCGACGCTCCGCGAGGGATGGTGAGTAGGGCGCTGCAGATCGGGTAGCGATACCTGTGTTCGTAAGCCTGATGAAGGCTGGCCAGAAGATGGCACGCCGGATGGAGAAAGACCAGCGGATCGCATTCCGGATGGCGATGGACCTGATGATGATGGTCCACTTGGTGGCGACTTCGCCTTCTTATCGAGGTCACTTCTGAGGGGAGATTCTGAAGTTTCAGTGTCCTCGGTATACTCACGGAACATCTCGTCATCGGGCACCGCAAGAAATCGCTGTCTCTCTTTGGATGGTGGCTGTTCTGAAGGCAGTGATCCCGACATGATAACATCTTCGTCGAAGCGGTGGTCGTCGCCAGTGGCGACGAATGGGTATGCCGATTCCAGAAGCGTGGCGTCTTCAGGCGATAAGATGAGGCCTTCACTGAGAGGGGCGAGCGTTGGACTCGCGGGACCAGACAAGCCCCGTGCAGGACGTGGAAAGGATGGCGGTTCTTCCGAGGTGGCGTGTTCTGTGCTGGTATCCGAACTTCCTGACGACAGTTCCATGCCACCGCTGGACGACGCAGCGTCTTTGTGCTGCTCGGTCTGGTGTCGCTTCAAATCGTGACCACGAGTGAAGCATTTCCCGCAGAGGTGGCAAGCATGCTTCCGGTCGGGCGGCAGCCCGAGCTGCTTCCGATGGTGGTCTGTCTTCTTGTGCCTCGCAAGCGCTCTCTTCTCCGTGAAGGACATGTTGCACGCCTGGCATGCGAAGCCCGTCCGTTGCCGCTTGGGCGACGGCAGCTGCACGCCTTCGACATCGCTATCGTCCTGGTACCACGTCGGGTCGTATTGCTGCACAGCACCACCCTCCTCTTTCACCGTGGTCAGTCTTCGATTCGCTTTCGAACATGCGTCTTGCGGCACGGTATCGTAGGTATCTGGCGGCATGGATCCGATATGGCCTCTTTGAACCGCCGTGAGGCGTCGGCGGCGTTCTGGCTGGGGCCAAAGCTCAGGGTTATAGGTTGGCGTATCGAAGGAAGAGGTCGTACGAAGGTTTGCGTGTGCTGTGCTGCGCAATGCGCAATGCGCGACTGCTATGCAGGTGGGATGGAGTATCTTGACAGGCCGCGGACGGGTGTGATGTCGGTCATCGGACAGGGGAGAGGGCGGTTCGTCCGAGATTATTGAGATGCAGGCAGCGATACCAGTAACGCCTCCTCCGCCTCCGCGGGCTGTTGGGCGTGGCTGTTTGGTACTGCTTCGAGCCGCGCCCGCTCTCGAACCCAAGGCCGAGGAGACACTGTACTGTGGACCAGCGCCTGCAGTGTGGACCGGCGCCTGCAGTGCCTGGCGGGCCGCTTGCTCTACCACAGCTACTACTGCTCGAAGGCAGAGGCGTGATGGGGGGCGGTCGCGTCGATGTCGGCGTGGGATCGTCCGAACTGCGTTACGAGCACGATCAGCAGCACCATCACCCTCCTGGGAGATTGATGGTCAGGGCGATCGAGAAGCTTCCCTCTGGCGGCACGACATCCGACCGGACGCCTGCCAGCCAAGCCAGCCACAAGCGAGGGCAGCTGGAGACAGGACCGTGGTACGTCAGCAGTACGGACCCTGCGTTTCGGCCAGCGGCAGATCTGCAGAACATGAGCTGCAATGGGAAGGCATCTGGAATAATGTGTTTCAGGCGCTTCTAGATCTCGAGGGCATTGGTTTCAGAGCTGGTGGGTTGGTTTGAGAGCATGTCACTCAGGTGCAGCATCTGTACAGTCTGGACGTGGCAGCAAGTTGCTTCTCGGATGACAGATGACTGAGGAGATGGACAGGACACCTTCCCTCGTGCAGAGCAGAGCAGGTGAAGCGTCCAGCTGCATGTCTCGGAGACCCATCCTCGTGATGATGCGGCTGGAGCATCAGACCCCAGCGGGAATCATAAGACACTCCCCTCGCCTCGTCCTGCCAGGGCGGACGTGGTTGTGCGCCTTTACCGAGGAGAAGCGGCTGAATGGCGACAACGACTCTTTCCACGATGCATGGGCCTTGGCAGGGCGATGCGAGATGACGGCGAGACCGCAAATCCAACCACGATGCTTCACATGCATGCTTGCGTTATGAACTCATGGAGAGATGCGGCTCTCCTGCAGCAGTGCAGAGACGAAGGCACCCTTACTGAATCGCGTTACTGCAGGTGACGATATTGCAGAAGGGAAAGTGTTATGTGCCGCGCGAGTCGTTCCGGCACATCAACACGCACAGCTCTCTGCCCAAGAGCAACAAGCAGGTTTCCTCGCATTGTACGGGCATGCGCGGCATGCCTCGTTGGGCCGTGCATGTCGGGCAACAGGTCGACCGCCATGACAAAGACGGCGAGTCTTGAGTAGTAAGCGGATGAAGCGAGTTCGAGATCCAGGTTCTCGGTCTGGCTGTGTCTCTCCCACTAATTATACTGCTCGGGGTTGCGACATATTCTCCAGGACGTCTCTGTTAACGCTGCTGTCTGACATGGTGTTGGAAATGAGGTGATGTTGTGCCGAACACCCTTGCCCATGTCAACGTCCTCGGGCCGTCTTCTGCAGACCAGACCGCACCTCACCTTCACGGAGCTCAGAGTTTGAGTTCAGTGCGAATCAGTCAGATCCGATTTTTCCAAGTCTGAGTTGACGTCGATTTCCAAGTCTCCGGGTTGAATGTTCCATTCGAAATTAGCCGGGTTGGGCAGCGAGGTCGAAGATGCCCAAGTCTTGCGGGGACGCTTTTGTAGGAGTAATGCTGCTCTTCGTATAGCGCGGGTACGAGCAAAGAATTTCGCTGCGAAGGCCGGTGAAGACGTTACCTTGCCTACTATATCGTGCCAAGCCTTCCGGCACCTGTGCAGCAGGGGTATGACTGGGCTTTTGAACAACCTGACCAACTAACTAATTGCTGATATGACTTTAACTTCAACCGAATCAAATCGAATATTTAGACTCCAAACCCTATACTTGCCCTTCTTGCCGCTCGTTTGGTTCCGGTCGCCAGTATGGCCTTCTAAACAGGAATATCAGCCTGGTATCTTCGCAGTATCGTTTTGTCCTCGACATGCCTGCAGGGAGTGTCCTGAGTACTCGTCTCCTGCACAACACCAGCGTTGACAGGTCGTTGATCCCAAGTACGCAATTAGCAGTTAGCAGGGAACGAAACCCACAAAAAACTTCTTTGAAGCAATTATCGGCTAGGGTTCGATATTGACAGACTCATCGGAGAAAGAGCTGCGGCTGAAGGCGAGATATGATGATATTGTACCTTATTTCATACCTGACCTGTTGGCAGCTATCCGTTCGATGCTGGCTCACAGCTTGATGGTCGAAGGACCTGTGCGAGCACGTCCTGAGTCTTGTTTCCTCTTTCGTTGTCTTCTTGTGTGGAGTCACGTCTGACATGACTTCAGAGCATCTAACAAGAAGCGTGTGAGGTTGTGTAGCTTCGTCACTGAGTTGGAGATTTGGACTTAAGGTTGCGGTTACTCGTGTTGTCTGCAACGCAGCCGAGCATGATGGATTTTTCTCTCCAGACGCGGAGCTGGGGTATACAAGCTTCGCAGACTTGTCTGAGCGAAAAAGTGTCTGCTCAGGCCCAACATCGCCTCGCAGGCTGGAGGAAACAGAAGAGAGTGGCGACAGACCAGCGTCAACTGTTCTTCGAACCGAGAGATTCCAATGCTTCGTACCGTTGCTCTGCCGTGGTCTTGATCTTCAGTTGCCTGGAACCGACTCTGTACACTGAGATGGACGTGTCGTTCTTCCGTGAATGACAGCGAAGCTCCCGTAGTAATCGGCGCAGCTCCTTGCGTGTGGTATGGTACTGTGTCAAGGAGATACTCTCTCCTGCTGTGCCTCGATTCCAATACTCCGAATCCAGGTCCTGCAAGTGTAAGTCTTCCAAGCTGTAGAACTGTGAATGCTTTGAATACGATGCGGCTTCTACTTATCCGCTAGATCAACGTCCTACTGGGTTCATCTCTGGCAAGTATGTACCTGAACATCCCTTGACTGACACAGCAGCTGACATCATTTTTGAGAAGCAGAAGCCTTTTTCTTTTTGGCAAACCGACGCCCTCCACCGGCCCTCAACGCAGCAAAGGACTTGACGAGGGATGGGCGACGATGGTCTGCTTGCCCACCGAGCTTGCGGCCGTCTAATGATACCATCTCACTCGTTTGGTGGACTCCCGAAGTCTCCGGGATCTTTCGCCGCTATTGTCGTGTCCGTTTCTTGGTAGGATAAAGTAGCTAAAATCTTCTGCAATTCACCACCAATCCGCTCTGTGAGGCATGCGAGAGGCGTTCGGACGAGTTCTGCGCCTCATGTGCACCTCGCAGTCGGATGTCTGCCAGCCTCCAAGCAGTAATGGAGCCAACAGAGAATGCGATGTTGTCATTGTATGGAGAGAGAGAAGAGGAGCAGAGACGTTGGACTGTCCCTCTCGGATGGCTCGGATTCGGGAAGGCGGGACCGGGACGCTGCTGTGCCGAAGGTCCGGTTCACGATGCGCCCCTCCTGGGAAAGCAGAGCGCAGAAAGCAGGAAAGCTTGGCTTACGCAGGCATTCACTCGCATCCCACCCTCCACGCACGTGCAACACCCTCGCGTTGGCCGTCTGCTGCTGCTTGACCGACTGATCTGCTGTCCACGCGAAACTCTTTCCTCTCCTCTCCCTCTACCTCCCTTCCGCGCCGCGGTCAACACCCTCCACTCCTGTCCTCCGCCGACCACATCGATACGACACCTCTTTCCACGCAGACATCATGGTTCTGGGTCACCGGAAGAGCTCGCTGTCCCAAAGTAACCGGGCGTCCGGTGAGGAGACGCGCAGCGATGTCGAGGAGGACGAGACCGTCGTGTCCTCGGAGCAGGGCTCAGTCCTGTCCCATATCATCTCACAACTGCGTCCCGGCGCCGACCTGTCCCGCGTGACTCTGCCTACCTTCATCCTCGAGCCGCGATCAATGCTGGAGCGCATCACCAACTTCATGGCGCATCCAGAGACCCTACTGCCCATGCCGGAGATCGAAGATCCCATCCAACGTTTTGTGGCCGTGACGAAGTTTTACCTCTCTGGCTGGCACATCAAGCCACCAGGAGTCAAGAAGCCACTCAACCCGATCCTGGGCGAGACCTTCTCCGGCTACTGGGACTACCCAGACGGCACGCGAGGATACTACATCAGCGAACAGACCTCACACCACCCGCCCAAGAGCTCCTACTTCTTCATGGCACCCGAGCACCACATCCGCATCGACGGCACACTCAAACCACGCAGCAAGTTCTTGGGAAACAGCGTTGGATCGTTTATGGAGGGCATTGCAGTAATGCGATTCTTGAACAGAGAGGAGAGATAGTGAGGCATTCCGGCGGTCCCGCTCGTGTTGCTACGAGACTGACTTTTCTGCAGCTTCATCACGCAGCCAAACATGTATGCGCGCGGCATCCTCTTCGGCAAGATGAAGTACGAGCTGGGAGACCATGCGACAGTGAAGTGTCCGGAGACGGGCTTGGAAGTTGACATTGAATTCAAAGTAAAAGGCTGGGTCGGAGGCGGATACAATGCCATTGCGGGCTTCATCAAGGACGGCAAGAGCGGCAAGAATCTATACGAATTGAGCGGACACTGGCACGGCGAGATGTTGATCAAGGACCTCGCAACGGGCAAGAAAGAGGTGCTCTTCGACGCCACACACGCCAAACCCTCGATACCGAAGAGCAGACCACTGGACGAGCAAGCTCCTCGCGAAAGCCAGAAGCTCTGGTACAGCACCACTCAGGCCATCAAGAAGGCCGATCAGAAGACGGCCACGGACGAGAAATCCAGGATCGAAGACGAGCAGAGGAGAGAAGCTGCTGAGAGAGGCGAGACTGTATGGAGGCCGAAGCTTTTCAAGCCGGCACCACCGGGCGATGAGCAACAATTGGACTGGATCATTGATGCACACGTGGACGACAAGGGACCACCAGAGAAGCAGATTGAACAGATCCTTGCCATTGCGCCCATAATACCTGGACAAAGCGCGTCCGAGGGGTTCCAACAAGAACATGCACTCCCTTCGCAGCAAGGCAAAGCCCCGTCACAGGTGCAACCACAAGACCAGAAACCAGGTCCATCACAAGGCGATCTGATTGACTTTGGTCAAAACGAAGCTCCTTCGCAACCAAACGCACCGGCGGCGGCAGGATCGAGTGGCCTTCAACAGCCACTTCGACCCACGAAGTCACAGCGGGGAGGTCCGATCAAGCGGTCGGATAGCATGGGCGGCGAGGAGGTTTTCATGGATGCGGAGTCATGATGACAGAAGCATGATAGCGAGCATTCCCAAAAGGCGTTAGGCGGAGGGTGAGTTTGTTTCCCGATGGAGGCGTGCGAGATACCAGGAGCAGCACGGCAGGAGAAGCATCTTATACAGCGGGTATCCTACAACTACGTGCCATGTCCCCCAACCTCTCCCGTATATATCTTTACCCCTCCAGTATCTTCATGCCAGCGAGATTGTCGTGTGCGACTGATCGAGCGTTGGCGAAGGACATGCTCCCGAGACGCAAGAGATGGTCGGTTCGATTCATGTTGGCGTTGGAGTGCAAGCTCGTCGTGTGCTTGATGCCGGAAACGATGAGTTGAACCGAAGCCACGCTCCGAGTTACAGATGTAGGAACGGGGCTATTCTGGAGAGAGCATCAGTGCCTCGGCACGCACACTGTTTACATTTCAGAGCGTAATGCGTTGAAGGGGCTTGTTCTGGGTATGTCATCGCAATGCAATGCAGAGCAGAGAGCTGGGAGCTCCAGCTACTAGGTATGCTTGAACCGTCCCGTCGGCGACTCGTCCGTCGGGACAGGACGGAATGAGGTCAGGGCTCCACCAGCACGTGTTCCGCCCGCGATGCTCTTCTCAGCAGACGGCAACAAACAAGATCGCGGGAATGCTTCCTGTTGTGCCGGGAGCGATGTCGCCAAGCCGAAGGAGAGTCTGAGAGGAGGCAGAAGCTGGAATGGCTGATGATGCTGATCTGGATGTCTACAGATAGATGTCTCGACACACGTAAATATGCACCCACGAGCTCGCTCACTACCTTACTCCCCACTCCTCACCCACTCACCAGGGTTGACCTCACCACAGTCACTAAGCTTTATCTCACTAGCACACTAGGGTCTACCTCACCAGCTTGCAGCACGGTGATGTGTGAGGCCAGCCCCACGTTGACGCATGAGGGGCGAGTTACCAGCACCCTAGTCCTCCCAATCCACCACTCAACCCACTCACCCAATCGAAGACTTTTCGCCCGGCCCAGCGACGACGGCGTCAGGCGTCAGGTTGGCTTGCTTTGCTTCTGTCGCTTTAAAGCCCGCCGACTCCCTCCCTCCACCCCGTTGCTCCCACACTTTCTCACCCGCCCGCAACCCTCACACCCGACCACCACGAGAACTCCAGACGAAGAGTCGCCCTTGCTTCTTCCCAACACCCATACCACCGAACCAAGAACACCATGCCTCAGAGAATCCCCGAGGCCGAGAGGCTGCTGGACCTCCTGTCCATGAAGGGCAAGGTCGCTGTCGTCACCGGTGCCTCCGGCCCCAAGGGAATGGGCATTGAAGCCGCCCGCGGCCTCGCGGAGATGGGCGCCGACCTCGCCATCACCTACGCGTCTCGTGCCGAGGGTGGCATCAAGAACGCAGAAGAGCTGTCCAAGGAGTACGGCATCAAGTGCAAGGCCTACAAGTGCCAGGTCGACAAGTACGAGAGCGTCGAGAAGCTCGTCAAGGACGTCATCGCGGACTTTGGCAAGATCGATGCCTTCATCGCCAACGCCGGTGCTACCGCCGATTCCGGTGTCCTGGACGGTTCCGTCGAGGCATGGAACCACGTCGTCCAGGTCGACTTGAACGGCACCTTCCACTGCGCAAAGGCCGTCGGCCACCACTTCAAGGAGCGCGGCACGGGCTCGCTCGTCCTCACCTCCTCCATGTCCGGCCACATTGCCAACTTCCCCCAGGAGCAGACGTCCTACAACGTCGCCAAGGCCGGCTGCATCCACATGGCCAAGTCGCTCGCCAACGAGTGGCGCGACTTCGCCCGTGTCAACAGCATCTCGCCTGGCTACATCGACACCGGTCTCTCCGACTTCGTCGCCAAGGACATCCAGCAGCTGTGGCACAGCATGATCCCCATGGGCCGTGACGGTCTCGCCAAGGAGCTCAAGGCCGCCTACGTCTACTTCGCCTCCGACGCTTCGACCTACACCACCGGCGCCGACCTCCTCATCGACGGCGGCTACTGCGTCCGATAAGCGACACGACTCCTCACGACTTGCACGGAAAATGACCGCCCTCGAGGTCTGAGAGGCACAGAACCTTCGCCTTCGACGAGGATGAACACGATGGAGGACGAATTGGACGTAAGAGGGCAGGATGAGAAGCGTAGTTTTCCCTTCGAAGATGTATGCTATGCTACGCCTTTGATACACTGCGGCGAATTTCAGCAAAAAAACAAAGACTTGCTTGTGCAACATCTTCTCCGTCCTCGTGCGCTGTTCCTGCGTGAAGCCGTGCACTACTGCTGTTCTCCACTCTGTTGTGTATCTCTCGTGACGCTCGCCCCATCGCATCACTAGGTTCCATTTCTGTTGCCCCCGCCCCGCCATTGAGCAGTGAGATACCCCCACTTTCCCTCTTGCCGTCTGAAGTTTTTCTCGATCATGTCCCCACGTCTAGATGCCGTCTTTCACAATAACAACAACATTAATAAGAAGAATAAACCCCGACACACAGACAGATGAACAGATCATAATCCAGAAATCCACCTCACCTCCTCACCGGCTGTATGTATTCAATACGTCGACATTCGCAGTAACTTCGCATAGTCCACGGCACGAACAAATACCACCTGATCGCTCCAATTGTTCCACAACACGGGACTCGGTCTTTGAGAGGTCTTCGAAAGGATGGGATATCAATTGTGATGAGTGATGAGTGATGCTTCGCGTTTGCGTTCCTCTTTCCTCTTAACGGTGTGCGGCGTGCGTCGGTGCTTTGTTTGTTTTTATGATACAGAGAAGGAGGAGAAGAAGAAGAAGAAGAAGCAGCAGGAGTCGGATATAGGAGGGCAGGAGTGTAGAAGTGTAGAAGTGTATGATATTTGGTTCCGCTTGCTTACTTGCTCACTTGCTTGCTCAGTCACTCTCATTTTGAAGAAAGAGGAAAAGAGAAGGAAATGAGATGAAATGAAAGGTTCTTGGAAGGAGAAAATGTATGTACTTCTTTCATGCTGTGCTGTGCTGTCCAGAGACAAGCCACAACAAAGCAAAGTGGAAGGAAAGCCCCAGAAATGTCTCGTGTCTCAAACAATCCATGCCTCCCTCCCTAAAACGAAAAAAAAACAACCCAATGTCAGAATTTCTCGTCTGCTATCTTCCTTCCTTTTTTTCCTGTAAACTAAACCTAGACCGCGGAATTGCCCGCCCCTCCCTCCCATTTGGCTGAGATGTAGAAACTTCGGTTGGTTTGGTAGGTAGGGCGTAGGTTGGTTTGGTAGGGAGGTAGGTGGGTACGTAGGCATGTGTGTATGTATGTGTAGCCCTTTTCCGATCGAGGCTTTGGCTTGGCTTCCTGAGTGCCTGACGCAGAGAAAGTCTCTGTTGGGGCAAATACGTCGGTGAGGGAGGAGATTTCGAATCTGAAAGAAGAAAGGTATCGGATCAAAGTGTGAGATCTCTTTTTCTGGGGTCGGTAGTCGATTCTCACTCACTCAATCCCCTCCTCTTGACTTCCTGTCCTGAAAGCGCACGAATGAATGAAGAGGAGGAAAGTTGGCATCGCTCTTTGGTCTGGATTGTTGTTCGTCTTTTTCGGGCTCTAGGAAAGAGTGAGTGGGAAGGTAGACAGACGGAGAGAGGGCAAATGGTGATTTGCTATCTGTTCCGGCTGTCTACGAGGGTGGGCTGAGCTGGGCTGCGGGTGAAGATTGGGATTCGGGTGTTGAGAGATTGCAGTCTGTGTTGTTGGGAATGGAGGAGTTGGAGGTCTTCTTTGGGAGCTCGTTCGTCGATGCGAGTTGGATGGAAGGCTGTTTTGGGTTTCAGAAGCTGCATTGCATTGAGGCTTGCGGTGGCTCGAGTAGAACGGCTTGCCTGCGGCGGTCTGGAGTGAGAGCGAGTGACTCTGAAGAAGGACATGTCAGCGAGCAGGCGAATGGCAGATATCAAGAAAGTCAGCGGAAGAGTTTGCAGAAAGGCATATTCCATTCCATGCCTACAGCAGCGTGTTCCTTTGCCAAGCCGGCGGAAGTATCACGTGTCATGAAGTCAGTTCCCGTAACCTCTCGTATCTCATTCCTGTCCCATTCATCGCACGATCCAGACAATCAAATCAAGCCTTCTTGTTCGTCTTGAAGATGCCGCGCAAGCCCATCACCACATTCTCGATACCCTCGACGACTTTCATGACTGCGCAGCGAATCTTCCATCCGAGAGAGGCATTTCTCCGTGCAACAATGGCTTCTTGCTCGGCACGATGAGCAGCCACCGCAGCCTCCACAATCTTCGCAGCCTCCGCAGCCTTGCGCATTGCCACGTACGTCACATGGTGAGACTTCTCGCCTGGTCCCTAACCAGTGCCAGGAGCCGCCGTGATACGAAAATAGGCACACTCGGCGCAAGCCTCTCGGTGGCGTTCGACGTGCGGTCCGTGAGATGGATCTTCAGGGAAGATGGCGCCTTTCCAGCCTACGCCCATGCGCGTGCACAGTGCCGGTTTGATGCTCTCGACGATGTCGCACAGATTGCGGATGTTCTTGACGGTGAGTGGCTCGTCGCCGACCTCTTCGGTCATCTCCATGACGGCGTATTCAATGCGAGCGCGGGCGCGCTGGATGGCCAGTTCGAACGAGTAGGATGTTGGAGCCTCTTCTGCAAGGTCGACGTAGGCGGTGTTGGTCCGCGTCTGGCGGAACTTGGCGCTGATGCGCGGCTCCTGGTGGCTGATGGTGAAGTGGACGGCGAAGTTGTGGACGTAGAAGGAGACATTGCGCAGGCGTGCGGCGTTGACATCGCCAATGGCCGCGATCCAGTGCTCGAAGATGTGGTTGGGAGTCCAAGTGGCTGGATATGCCAAGTTTTTCCAGCCGCGCATGTCGAGCATGAATCTGCAGAAAAGATAGAGTTAGCACGAAACGCCTTGCCTGAGCTGTATTTTGTTGTATTGTATGGTGTTGGACTCACCGATTCTTGCCGTAGAAGACATCCAGACACTCTTTGCGCACCTTGCGCGAGACCTTGGCGATGCTGGGCTGATGGATTCGATCGGGCATCTGCGTGATGTCGATCCAGGAGTAGCCGCGGAAGTAGAGATAGACCATATCTCTCACCTCGCGCGGCAGGTCGAGGAATTCGACATTCGCCATGCTGACACGCGCTCTCCGTGCAGACGTCGAGGTCGGTGTCAATGGAGGCGATGTTGGTATATCAGAAGCAGACGAGAGTCGTGAGATGGTTGCTGACTACAGGATTTGAAACGCCGGCAAATCCTCGGGTGTGAAGGTGGCGGGACGCGCGGATGAGTTAAAGTTAGTTCAGCTGAAGTAACAATTCACGATATATATATATATATATATATATATATACTTCACATATCTATTGTATTGGACATTATCATACATCGTCCGACGGCCATGGATCCACTGTTTCGAGACGTGCAGGAGACGTGCAATGCCCAAGACCAACGCTCTTCGCACAGTTCCTCAGCTGAGACGACTCCTCAGACCGCACCAACGCCTCAGTCACAAGACAGCACCCAAGACAGTACCCAAGCCCAACGGCCAGGAGAGAGCACTGGCGCATACCTCGAGCGACTATCGGCATCCATGATGGAAGCTCTCAACGAGCGCACGTTCGAAAACCATCCCATCCTGAGCTATCTCTCACCAAACTTTCGAGCTTCTCTGGACAGCCCCAGCAGCACAGCAGAGGAGATCCTGGTCCATTTCCACAAGCTGGTAGAGGTATACCCAGAGACACATGTCCGCGCTGTCGAGACGAAAGCGTACGTCTATCCAAATCTGGGCAAGGCAGATGTGTATATGAATCTGGAAGGCACCGGCAATCCGCCTGGCTTGGTGAGACAGGGATTCTGTCAGCTGGATTGGGAGCTGGTCGACGGTAAGTGGACATGTGTGCGGCACAAAGGTCTTGGTGGGACTGTGCCGCAGGATCCCGACAGACTGTAAGACCGCCCTTCAGAGCGTGAGCTTCAGCATCTCGAAGCAGCCTGCTTCCTATGCCGCTTCTGATCCCAGCGATTCGTCCCCAATTCTCCACCGGCGGCAAGGCCTCGTGACGAAGTGCTTCGATTCATTCGACCAGACTCAGGAAGCGGCAATCGTCCCATGACCCGACAGCAGATACCGACAACTCGCATATAGATCGACGTATCCATCACTTCGTTGTAAGCTGGCTCCATACCCTTGTCTCCAGCTCTGGTCATCTGCTTCACTCCACGGATGTCACCACGGAATCTCTACCATCGGCCTTCATGCACGCTGTTTACTTCACGGGCCCTCATGGTCGCACTTGGCATCTTCAATGTCTTCAATCAAGATACGCAGACGGATACTTGGCGGACTGGAGATTCGAATCTCAGCTCCTGGACGTGCTAGGGTTCCGCCTTGTCCAGATACAGGGATGGAAGAGGGCAGACTTGTCAAGTGGTAAACCCGGTACGGTAACCCTGGTAGGGTTTTCAGCTCAGCAAGACGGAAGAACTCCCGAGAAGGATCGCAAAATACACCCGATATAGATCAACAGATGGAGCTGCTGCATGTAGCTAGGGTCGAAAGCAGCTTCAAGCTCAGCAAGCGCCCTCTTGCTGCCTACGACGCAATCGCACAATCCAGGTTTACGAATCGGCAGCCCATCAGCGCAAGAAGACAGCCTTCTCGACACAAGTCATGACCTCAGCACGTTGGATTGCCAGAAAGACCTTCACATGCTCCGGTTGGAATATGCTGTCACGTTCGTAAAGCTACGATGTTCCGACACCGCCCCTTCGCGACGGTGTGAGCAAAATGAAGAGCTGGGCAGCACAAATTCTTGGAAGCGAGATTTCCAGCCGACGCAATTGGGCACTTGAAAATGCGACTTGCACGAAATCCACCATGGCGCTGCATAATGAGTGCCGTTCTTGACGAAAAGCAGGCGCAGGTCGCGCAACTTGGTCAAGAAGATGTGAGAGACCCTAACACCCTCTTGCCACCCGGCTCTGATGACTGCTCTCCGCGAAGTGACCGGCGATTACCTCCACACTTCTCAGCATCGCCACGTCTGCCACTCAGGAAGGAGTCATGTTGGAGCATATTTGGTCCGACAACCTTTCCTTGTGACCTTGACTGGCTCAACGAATACGCATTGTCGTCAAAGCCGATCGTGGCCTCCACAAAATCAACGCAGAGCCTGAAACTTCCCTGGAACCCTCGAAGCAGACAAGTACCCCACCACTCAACGGAGAAGAGCCAGCCTCACATCGAAATCTCAAGCGCAAGCTACAACATCGCGAAGCGTAAGACATGTTCGGCTCTCAACAGAAGAATTCCAGATCTGATCTGATTGTAGTCAACGAAATGCCGAGACCGACGCGAGGATAAGGTCACAAGGCTGGCGGAGCAGTTGCGTGCGGATGCCGAGCAAAATGTGAGACTTCAATCAGAATGCAAGGTGCTCGAGTTAAAATGCGCTCGACTTGGTTCCAGTAAATGGCTTGTACCTGGACTGGTACTTTGCATGAGCTTGGCATGTCGTCGCTATGGCCGAACAACACTTATGGTTCAAAGAATTGAGAGCTAGTCTGGCTCTAAGGTCGTATTATCTGGATCGGGTCCTTGTATATTTCCTACTGGACATCTCGAACAATTTGAAGACAGAGCGATGACTGATGATCAGCCCGCTGCTGAGGTTTTTGAAAAGGTTCATGAACAGATTTGCAAAGACCTGACGCTATCTTTGAGAATCTATCATACATATACAGCGGCAAGATGCTACAAGGTCTTCCATATAGCCTCTTTGCGACAAAGGCAAAGAATGAAGTCCGCGTTTAACGTGTTACACATGACCGTTGTAGGTGACGTCAATACTCCCGTCCGCAGGATTCGTCTGCCGACCTCACCAATTCCTCCAACCTCCACTCCACTCTCCATCCCCTCCAATCAAACACGCACAAAACAAACAAAAGGCAGAGAAGAAATGTCCCAAAAGCAACACATCCTCATCTCCGGCGCCGGAATCGCAGGCCCTACAATAGCCCACTTCCTCTCCCAAACGCCTCACAGCAGTTTCCACATCACCATCATCGAACGAGCCCCGGCGCCACGACCAGGAGGTCAGAGCGTAGATGTCCGCGGCCACGGGCTAACCGTCGTCCAACGCATGGGCCTCGAAGACACCATCCGTTCCCGGGCTACCAACGAGAAAGGGCTGAGATTTGTAGATTCGAACGACACCGTCAAGGCGGAATTCCCCGTCGGTGAGGGGGAGGGGTTCACGGGGGATATTGAAATTCTGAGGGGCGATTTGGCGGGTGTTCTCTACGATCGAACGAGAGGGATAGGTGAGATTGAGTATGTTTTCGGGGAGAGGGTGAGCCATCTCGTGGAGGGGAATGACGGAATCCATGTGGAATTTGAAAATGGTTTACCGGGCATGAGAGTCGACGCGGTGATTGCGGCGGATGGATGGGCGAGTCGAACGAGGAAACTTGCTTTCGGGGCGAACGTCTCGAAAGACGCGGTGAAGGATCTGGGGCAGTGGGCTGCGTGGTTTACGATTCCTCGGAGTGAGACGGATTCCCGTTGGGCGAGATGGTATAATGCGCCGGGCAAGCGGATGATGCTCCTCCGACCGGACAACGAGAGTGTTTCCCGGACGTCGTTGTGGATCATGCCTCCCCAAGACGACAAGACCATGGATCATATGGCCAAAGCTAGTACTCCAGACCAAAAGGCTCACTGGAGTCAGCTCTTCAAAGACGCAGGTTGGGAAGCGCAGAGGGTCTTACGGGGATTGCAAGCAGCGGACGATTTCTACATGCAAAAGATCGCCCAGGTGAAAATGCCCCGCTGGTCTTCGGGGCGAGTCGCTCTAGCTGGCGACGCAGGCTACTGTCCCTCTCCCATCTCCGGCATGGGCACCACCGTCGCGCTCGTAGGTGCGTACGTCCTCGCGGGAGAAATCGCTAATCATCCAAACGACTTGGCGAGGGCGTTCGAGGCATACGAAACTCGTATGAGAGCTTTTGTTGCCACGGCACAGAAATTGGCACCCGGTGCACCGAGCATGGCGAATCCGCAGACGCAATGGGGGATCTGGATTCTGTATCTGTTCTTGGGGCTTGTGGCTTGGACGGGTATTATGGAGAAGATGGGTGCTTCTTTTAGTCCGCCTGCGAAGGCGATGGAGTTGCCGGAGTATGAGTTTGGGAAGAAGAGATGAGGGTTGCTGCCACTTGTCAACTCCTGAGGGCGGCATCTTCAGCAGCAGCAGCAGCAGTACTACTTCTGTCTTCAATCATGAGTGCTACTGGAAGAGTAGGCGATACTTGACAGATCGCCGACAGCATCACAGGCGCAGAGAAAGAGCTTGATGATAGATGATCGGCTAGGCCCGGATGGCAGCAATCGAGATTCTGGGCCGCAGTGATAGAGGCTGAAAGCAAGCGACATGGCAGAGATGCGCGCGCCAAGGCACACGAGGCACACTTTTGCAGGTCACCTTTGAGTCATGCAGGAGCAATCTCTTCCGCGGATGGGGACGCCTCTCGGATAACTGACTGTACATGGTGGAGCGGATGGTTTGGAACTTCTCAGGAGGCACGTTGTAGTCGATCAGGTTTGCCACCACGCATACATATATATATAAAGGTCCATGTTGAGCAGAATCCTTGTCTTCATCCGATGAACTACAACACACAACCACATATTGTCTCCACTCCATTGTCTGACCATGCAATTCCTCTTGCTTTCGCATCATCTCCGACCTGAACTTCTGCGCCGCCAAACCAATCCCCTCCCTCCCCAACTTTGTCCAGCTTTCGAGTCGCACGGCGGCGGTTGAGGTCACCAAGGCAAGACCTGGAAGCATGTTCGTGAAGTTGAGGTAGAAGAATAGGCAATGGGAATTCACCTGAACAGCTCGGCCAGGCCTGAACGGGTCGCATCCTCCAAATTCCTGCTTGCAGTGCCCAAGTGCAGCAGCGGGCACTTCGGTGGCGAGAAGGTGTTCGATGCTGTCCGGATAACATCTTTGCTTGGTACTCATGGCCACACTCTCGAACATGAGCATTGTAACCGCCTGTTCACTCGCCGCAGTTCCAAATTGCAAAGTTGTCCTTTTCTGGGTTCGCATGCAAGAAGTCGCTCTTCTGGACCGCGTCGACAACGGCGCTGTACGGCTGGAAGTGCCGCATCCGCTTGAAATTGTGAATTTGTTTTAGCGGCACCGGCTTGTTCGCGCTGCCGCCCGTCTCGTCGAGAAGGTAGCGGTCGATCGGCAGGTTTGAGTCTGAGAATTAGAACTCCACCTGGCGGCGGATTTCCGCGGCGTCGCTGCTCTCGTCCTGTCGCTCAAAGCGAGCGTGGTCATTGCGACCACGTCCACGACCACGCCGAGGATGCCAGCGAGGGTGCCGGCGCGAGAGCGCGAGGTGCTAAGCATAACGCGAGGCCGACCCGGACCCCGGTGGCACCTGTACAAAGAGAGAACAAGGGCTTCTCCTCTTCTTTCCACCGACAGAAGAACCGGTACCATCGGAAGAGCTTCCCTTCCTCGACCGGTCGCTTCCCCAACCGCTGAGCCATCAAGAACAAGAGCCGTTGAGAATGGCCTCCACCGTCCTGACGCTCTATTGTGAAATGACAACCACGACGGTGACCCTCGCTCTGGCGGTCATGTTGCTCATGCTCGCCCCACTCATTCGACACCAAGTCTCTGGCCTTCTGCACGTCGCGTTGATGCTGGATCTCGTTTTGGGCCTTCCAGAATGTAGGCAATGAGTCCTTCAGTCAATTGCCCCGTAGCTGAGGGGCGACGCCTCGGTGTGTCTGCGGACGCTTTGCGATTGTGGGAAAATCGTCGTACTCCATGCCGTCATCGCTGGTGTCGGCGTAGCTTTCGGAACTGATTGGTCTCGCTCGTCCAGCAGATACGGAGGGTGCTAAGCATACCGCGAGGTCAACCCGGACCCCGGTGGCACCCATACACGCTGTCGTCGCCGATACAACACGCAAAGCGGCTGTCCTTCGGTGCAGCGCAGGTGGACCTGAAAACATCGTTCTTTGACTCGCTGGTATGAGCTTGCGGTAGAGGCGCTCAAGGGCGGAGCTGATTGAGTACGAATTCGAGTCGCTCAGTCTGGCTCTCGATCCAATGGCGGCGTGATGTCGTGCAGTCAGGTATGACATTCTGGGATGATCAGTCGGATTGGAGCCTCTTACATGCTCCCGGCTTCGCGATCGACGCCGGTAGCCGCGATCCTCACGGCGCTCGTCGTGTCTCCTACTCGGTGGTGAGCGGGTCATCTTCCAACGGCCGTGGTTGCGTTGACCATACAAGCTCGCGCGTGTGTTGACGTGGATGATGAATTCATTGTTCCCATAGAACATGGGACGCACGATGCTGCGAATGGCCTTGCAGGTTTCTGCAAGGCCGTTCGCAGCATCGGCCAACTCTGCGTCTCGTTCGCCATTAAGGCGGGGTGCTTAGCGTAACACGAGCCCTTCCAGGACCCGGCGGCACCTATACAACGTCCAGCCTTCCTTCCTCACCGGCAGCAGACAGTGAAGTAGACTGTTGCTTGAAATCCAGCCTCCCATCGACCGTCAGATCGTAACGGGTTGTGAAAAGCCGTCAGTCGCCGCAAGGGCGAGGTGCTAAGCATTACGCGAGTCCATCCAAGACCCGGTGGCACCTATACAAAAGACCGAAAACCAAGCGGTATAAGACAAATCTGGGAGACTGGGAGCCAGGAAAAAGTCTTGGTGACTCATTTACCAGCGTGCTCGTTCCGCATGAGTTGGTCGACGAGGTTGTGGAGTGCATGGGAAACTTGACCGCACAGAGGCCCTGGATGGGAACAAGCGGATGGTCAAAGTTTTGCTCCGAGGTTTGCTGGGCTTGTCTTGATGCCGAGAAAGGCAGTGCCAGTGCGGAGAGTCTTGGTGATTGCGGCAGGGTCTGAGATAGAGTGAAGGATTGCACAGTGGCGATGATGAGCTGAGCCGTGCATGCATGGCATGGTGTTTCGTAGCTCTTGAATGCACAAGCCTCAAGGGTGCCGATATTCGCTCCTGGTGTAAGAACGACAACACGTGTCATGCTCCACGCCAAGTGCTGAACCATGGTTTTGCGGCGGTGATGTGGATCTTGTTTCAGAAGCCTCACGCTGCCTTCTTGTTGCTGATTTGTCTCGTGATCCGCTGATGGTGGGCACATGTGACTCGCAGAGTGTGCGGCACAAAGCTGAAGCTGCGCCGGTGGTCTGACGAAGATCTTGCCCAAGCGGGGTCTTGCAAATGGAAAGTGAGGAGCCAGGTGGTTGCTTGGTCCTTGGAGGAATGTCTGGCTTGCTCAGGGGTAGGCTTGCAGGTCGACGAGCAGTGAACCATCAAGAGCGGGTCTGTATGAGCCATGTCCGTGCTGCGAGCTTCGACGAGTTTGCACATTGACGCGACGGTGCCAAGGTGAGGGGAAAGTGACCGCTAGGGCAACCTGATTAGCTGGTGATCCTCGTATGGTGGTGAAGGCCAGGATGAGGCTACTTACATCTTTCAACTCATGGTGTGGTGATGCAAAAGGACTGCAACGGCGATGCCGCCGCGAATCCTAGGCTTGAACGTGCGACGGACCATGGACAAGGCCACACGTGCGTACCCTGTGAAGGCTGCCGTCCGTCAGGCTGATGTCTTGGTATGTGACAAGCTGCTTGCGGATGTACTGAAGGTCTGAGTCTTCTTCTTCTTCTTATCACCGCCCAGGGGTGCAGAGGTCGTCGGCAATGCCGCTGTTGTTCTCGGCGGTGAAGCGACGGCGGTCGATGAAGTGGCCATGACTACCGTGGAGTGCAAGGGATGAACGGGTGAGAAGGTTGTGTTGTGCTTGACTCTTTGTCATCAGCAGCATCGTAGGCATCTTCACTGTAATTCACATAGTCAGCAGCTTGCTCGAGATGAATAAGCAGGTCCTCTGCTTACTGTTGATGTTGCAGGGCATATACGTGATGGACACAAGCTGGTTATTCTCACCATCAAGCCCGGTGTGATTCCGGGACGAGGCGCTCCTCTTCGTGTGTAGCTCCACAGCTCCTGACCGACGATGCAGATGCGGAGGCTGTCGTGCGAGCGACAGGGCTGGGATGAGAGTGGTGATGTGTGGTTGGGCTGCGAAGGAATCGGTGTTCTGTAGACCAGCCTAGAGCTTTGTTTGCAGATCGAAGCCAAAACCAATTAACGCCGACGTAGCCTGAGGCAGCCGGTTGGTGGATGACTGGCGGGCGGGCGGTCTTGGTCAGCAAGAGCTCGGTGGTGATGGATAGAGGGTGCGTACCTTGATGGAACACCTCTGCAAGGCCCTTGAGAGCGCTTGTAGATGGGGCGGCGGTGATAGAGCCCACTGTAGGCTCTTCGCTGCGCGTCGTAAAAGATGCTGCGGCGCCAGCAGGAGCACCACGGTATGACTGAGGCTGCGGTGACCTTGCCGTCGTGCGTGAAGAGAGAGTCATATGCAGCTGCAGCTGCGGCGGTGCTGTCGATGTTGTCGACGCCCGCAGTGATGGTAGCGATGGTGCAGGTGTTTTTGGTGTTGTTGGTGTTGCGGCGGTGTGTGTTGATGAAAGGTGGAAGGACGTGGAAGCGGAGCGAGCAAAGGGCAAACCACTGCCGGCAGCAACTCGGCAAAACTTGGCCGCTGCCTGACAGTGCCTGCCCTGCCCTCGCTGTTAGACATGTGACAAGCTCACGGAATCTTTCTTCACTTACTGAGAATCTACCTCCAAGCAGTGTCTCCGTCTGGCAGCCATTTTTTGCCAGGAAACGGAGAAGGTCATCTAGAATTCCAGTCAAGTCCCGAACAGAAGTGAGTTCAGACTGCCTCTCCACCGAGAACTGCAGTCCGCATCTCCGTTGAGCGTCTCTACTCACCAAGTAATCTAACCGCAAAAGACAGAGAAAACAAAGTGAAATCACAGCCAAGTTCCAGGAGTCTTACCCATTCGACTCCATCAAGCTGGCTCTACATACTCCAGCATCCATCTGTCGTCGTCACATCCATCTAAGCAAACGTAGTCTGCTCCGGCACATTGTTCCCTTCCTGCAGTCGTACCTGCATCTCAACATCCGTCGGCGCAATACACGCGCCACCAACATAGGTGTCCGCCGGTCTTCCTCGCTCAATCTTGATTTCATAGTTCAAAACAACGTGCGCAATCATCAATTCCGTCTCTTGGCTCGCGAAGCATGTTCCAGGGCAAGCATCGCAGCCATATCCGAATGACAAGAGATACTGTCCCGTAGCGATGGGTCCCTGATTCTTCTGATTCAGCACGTGTTTTAGACGTCTGGGTCTCCAGCAGCTTGATCGGCTTGAGCGAGATACGAACCTCGTGGTCGAAGGAAGCGGAAGCCGTCCCATACGGCTGCATTGTCCTCGTAGTAGACTGGCTTCATCCGGATTGCAGTGGCGACACATGTTCTTCAGGGAATGTGGATGCAGCCACTGAGATCAACGCTCCCTTTGACACTTACTTCTCTACGCGTACCAACGTCCCTGGGCTGAGGAAGCACACAGTCTCGCAAATGGTGCTGTCTATCCGAATCATGCTGTTGATTGTGTTCTTGATGAACTCGCCGCTACTCTCCCGCGTAACCCTTTTCACTTCCAACTTCCTCCCGTAAGCCCTCGACGTATCCGTCTTGTGTGGGTAGCTGAGCAATGTTGGTGGTGACCGTGCTCGTAGTGTAGATCGTGCCCAAGTTCAGTAAGAGTAATCTGCGGACAATATGGTCTTCGTTGAGCTCGCTTGGGTCTTTCTTGGCCAGCTCGTTGCAGTCTTCCAGCGTCCACTGCAGAGTATCGACCCACCGAAGGGCGTTAGGAGGAGTGACTATAGTCGATAGCAATCGTCGACTTGACGGTGGCTTGGAATCTGGTGGTATGTTTTGAATGTCCTGGAGACGCTTATGAATTACGGGCCAAGCAAGTTTTGCAGCCTCAGCCTTGCGGTGCTTCATGCCGCGAGTGGAAGATAGAGCAATCACTGAGTGCGTCCACTTCGGTCACAGTGGCATCAAATGACCGCACTTGAACACAGCGACCGCAAGCTCTCTCAGATTCGATAGATCCTGCGTTCGGTATAGCTCTCGTCCAGCAAAGACACGATTTGTAGCTCGGCTAACAGTCTTCACGAAACTTGGATAGGCTTCGACAGTTGTGCATTCTGCCTCGCTGCCATTCTACTTGTTCTTTCTCGCCAGAAAGGGCTCCTTGTAGATGTCGGTCGTAAGGAGTGGTAGACGGCGACTGGGTTGACAATGAATAACGTCGATATGAGACACATTTGCGAAACAGTATCCGGTCGTATACTGAGCTGCAGTAGTCATCGCGTCTGGTCCAAAAGCGTCGAATTTGTCATCTCGAAGGCCGAGTAGCTCGTTGATCTTGTTTGCCGGGAGAAAACCCTTCCGCGGAGGATTGGGGCAACATGAAGATTTTGTCTCGGGAAATTTGGCAGGACGTCATTGTTATTGCCTCTTGATAATAAGCGCGAATACACACCTTGTCGTAACCTGCCTGGACCATTCCTCCAGTGCTCTTCAACATACAAAGACTCGCCCGGGGTTTCGAGAAAGAGTGCTTCTTCAGGCCGCCCCAGGGCTGCGATGCTCGATACCTTCCTTGCTCCGGAGCTAGTGGTTGAAAAAATAAAGTGAAGACTGTCCACGAGCTACGAGCAGTGCACCTGTCGTCAAGGCAAGATGGAGAGTCGTAAGAGACGTCTCGAGCTGCATGCTGGTACAACAATAGAAAAAGATCTCAACGAATCCTTGAGTGGAGATAATTCTTGCGCTGCGAGAAGAAGTTCAGTGATGTGGTGATTAAGTGGTGTTCGCTATCTTTGGTGGGAACTAAAGCTTCGTAGATCTCGTAAAGTCGATCGGTGAGATGACGTGGAGTTAGGTTATCAGTGAGTGGTTTGCACGGACGAGAGAGTATTCAGAAGCATGACATCGAAGCCAGTACGCCGCCGTGGGTCTCTCCGCGTTGTCACCTGCTACTTAGCCATCCTGTTGCTCGGACCGATATACGAGACGCCCGCGATACGCACAATCCGTCTGTTTTCGCGAAGGAAGTTCGAAAAATGGTCTAGCTGCTTGTGCCCGGCTGGAAGGACTGCTATAGAGCAAGAGCTTGTGCAGATGATCTTCCGCACAGAAGAGTGCGAACGCTCCGCTATTGCAAAGATCACTTGGCCGGCCGCGGCACTTTCGTAGCCTCACCAGGCCGCCCACATCGCAGGCATACGGCACAGATGAGCGTGCCAAGAGGAGACCATATCAGCGCTAATTTTGCTTTGACCTCATGTGCACTATCAAACTGTGCTTGAAGGTTGTCCTCGCGGATTCCTCGAGATGGTCTTTGCGCGTACTCCCGGTGATGTTGAAATAGTCACACTCCAATCCGAGCAAAGCAGCGAAGTGGTATTGGCTCCCAAAGACATGGTGAGGGAGCTGGTTGCCTACCGAATGGGCGAATAGACAGTCGTTCAGAGTGTGTTGCGGGAGATGCTGTCGACTCCGTCGTGACAATCCTATCATTTCCATCCGGCGCATCCCACACGGCACTTGGCACACGATAATCGAAATCGGTATCATTAATAGATGGCCCATATCTCCCTTTCTCGTCTTCCTGTCCAGATTCAAGGAAGAAGATGGAGCATGTCATAGGCTGAAACGATGAGGGATGTGGTTCGAAAGGCCAACGAAGTGGTACCAGGTGGCGTAAGATGTCGCAGGGGGTGATCCATAATCCTGGGCACGGCAAGGTTCCGTCGCCTCCAACTCAATCCCGACCTCACTTCTCTTCCTCTCTGTTGACATGCATTTCTAATGATTGATTCATCAACCATCGAACTCAGTTTTATTGACTCTCACAGTCGTCCATTGGGTTGGGGCAAAGCGTGCCAAATCGCGTTGGAAGACTTCCGGAATCCTTGGAAATCGACGTAACTTCCATCAAAATTTGAATGGCTCGGCTCCAAAACTGGGGCAAGATTGTGAATGATGTCCACATGCCTTGTGTCCGGGAATCTCGAAGCTAACTGTACTGTCCGATGTGCTAGAGGGTTGCCAAGCTCCGGGACTGTCGTTCCTTCTCCGCGTTCTGCCGGCGGTTGGTCTGCAGTGGACTGTAACAGTAGACAGCGTATCCCCAAGACCGCACAGGGCAACCGAAGAATCGCAGCATCTCACAGAAGAGCGCAAGCGTTTTCAACGCGCGGCTAGTCGTCCAGAAGTTGCTCATCAGTGTGCTCAGCTAGGTGGCATGGCCTGATAGATCATAGTCCAGAAATCTGAAGGACTCACGAAACCAGGCGCCTGTCTGGGATACATGTCAAAGTATGCCGAACAGAGGCATTGTCGCACGAATACGGCCCGTGCAAAACCAATCGCGAAGTGTGATGGGCGCAGCACCTTATCAAATGGGACGGTTCGTCGCCACAGAGATTGTTGCAACAGCCCTGGGTCCCAAAAGCCTGCACTGTTCCGTGGTCTCTCTGGAGAGCGCGCTCTAAGTGTCTTCGATCTTGCCGGCGTCGGAGGATGTGATGGTGACATAGATCTTGCATCTGGCGATACATTCGGGGGAAAAGAGAAGTCAGACATGATTACGTCCGTCACCATAGCTGGGAGACCTCTTTCTGCCAGGGGAAAAGAGCCAGCAAACTGTATCTGTTCTCTAGCTATGATTCGATTTCCAGAGTCCAGTGCAAAACATCCCCCAGGGAGCGGTGGTGCGGAAGGCGACATCCACTTACATGGGCAGTTCGAATCGTTCATGGGCGGTTCTGTACTCTCTGTCACTCGTTCCACCTATGTTACCACGGCCTGCCCTGTCATAGAACGGTCTAAGCGAGTTGGATCTGGCCTCTGCTCCCTTGCGCTACCTTCCGTGGTTACACTTTTCCAACAAGCTGCAGTGTCCAGTAGAGCTTGTTGCGGGCGCTGCTCTTTTTCTTGAGGTCTCTACTGACTGAGGGGTGACAGGTCAAGACTGACAAGGTTGCCTGGTCGCCAAGATTGTCTTTCTCTCAACGCTCGAGAGAAAGCAAGTACGCGGAAGACTCGCAGACCAGAAGACCTAGGGGTAGACCGTAGCCGAGGAGGGATTTGCAGTGTCGCCGTTCTGAACAATTTCGCCATCTCGTCGACCGCTGAAGAGTGGAGAGTGAAAGTTCTTCGAGACTGCAGTACATGTTTGCGCCACCTCTTTGCCCGCGCGCAGCGTTGCGCCCCTTCATCTTGTCGTATCGGGCTGTGAAAGAGGTGCCTGTTGTTGTGGTGGGCAGAGTCGCATATCCTGTATCGCGTAAGGGATGATCGAGGAGAACTTGTGATTCGAGAAGTGGAGGTCGAGCGCCGGTCTCTGGTCCTCTGGATTGCTTTCGAAGCTGCAGCGAGTATATTTAATGTGCTTCCACCTTGACAGAGCGCGACAAACTACAACAGGGGGTCGCGTGCCTCATTGTTGTCTGGAAGGTTATGGTGGTGGTGACTACATAGCCCTGAAAGGTGGTGCCGGGGCTGGAAACGTCCAGCGCAGATATTCAGTACCTTTCCGATTTGGGCGGCGGCAAGACTGGAGCCAGCATCTGCTCCACTTCGTAATGCTCTTGAGACCGGTATGAGATATATCAGCGTATGAGCTGCGTTCAGAGAAGTCAAAGATAAGAGAAGCGTTGCAGCTGTCGTACCAGTGTCCAAGATCACCCTGCCTGGAGTGACGTTTTCCGGGGCGATCATGTTTGAGCTGTGGAGGTCAATTTGCACAGCAGTGTGCTACGTCATGATCATAGTGAAGGTATATTTACGCGTATAACAGCTATCCTTTCACCAATGAACGGTAGCTGCACCGCACTCATTGGTCGAATCTGCGAAAGCGTGCCCGGCGTGGTCGATTCAGAGGATTCACTGAGGTTCCAGATTTACTAACAGTTTCTAGGGCATCGAGAGTTCACTATTCTTCCATCGGAAGATAGAAATCAACACCGAGTTGATCATGAGATTTTTTTTTTATCAAATTCTTTCAAATGGTAGAGTAATGTATCGATGAGACATGAATTTTGCCTACTCCTTGGACTGCGCCATATTTTTTTGCAGTTCTTATGGAAGAGCTCAAAAAGTCTGGCCTTTGCCGTCGCCGGTTTCGGAAGGAGATCCTTGGCTGTTTCGTTGTGTGCCAAGGCTTCTCACTATTGTGGTGGCCGGAGATAGTCTGCCTCTTCCGCAGCCAGCGCGAGAAAACAGATTCAAGTTCTCTGTAACAAACCGGCCACAGCTACAAGACGCGTCGGGGCTACGTGCTTTTTTGTTTCTCTCTCCACGAGTCTCTTCAGTCACAGCCACGAACAGCCGCGCTCCAAGCAATTCGAAGCCATCCCACCGGGTCAAGCTCAGACTAATACCACGCGCAGAATCGTCTATCATCTCAGGGCACTTCACAAGTTTCACTCTGCAGCGGCGGCTCTCTCGCCGCACGGCGAAAACTATTCGAGTGAGCCGCGCTATGTCCGTAGAGTGACCGCCGAGCAGACGCGCTCGCCTTGTCTTGCACGATCCACACCACGACATCTCGTCTCCTTCGATACCTAAGGCTGGCGAGTATCAGACGAGCAAGCCAGTCCGTAGACTCCGTACAGCACTCTTCGCTCCATCCTCCAACGCCGTTCTTCCAGCTTCGAATCCAGCAAACTATAAGCGACTGCTCCGGAAAATTCGGGAAAGATTCTACACACGCCACGTTCCAGCCCGATAAGCACAGAAGTGTCTCCATTCGAAGTACTGCAAGTCGCCATACACAAACGCGTCTACAGCGACGCGTCGGATCGACAGCAACGCGATGGTGTCTCACGGCGGCGAAAGGTAATTGAAGGCCATCATACAGTTTGGGGACTCCAGTCGTGCACGGTAAGCTACATATCCCCAGTACTCTTCATGATTGACACGAATATCCAATAGCAAACAGTAGCTCCCAGCCTCCCTCGCGTCGCGTCTCTCTGCTCTCAGTTGCTGACTCTACAACTCCGCGCCAATCAGGCCGAAACGAAGCAGTGGGATATCTATGCAGATTCCCGAAATATATTGCGTAGCTCGCCCAACCCCGTACACTACGATCCCAGCAAACTTCGTGGACTTCTTCTTCAGCAGCGGAATCTCGAACCTTCTGTGCTTCACAAAGGCTCGAACCGTTTCGATTTCCCTTCAAATCAGTATTTCGATGGCGACGATCATCTCTGGAAAGAGCTTACTTCTCTCACCATTGCATTGGTCTATCCAAGTTGAAGAACAAGAGCAGGATAAATTCAAGGGCCGAGGGGCATGTCTGAAGGGATCTGGAGCGGAAGGTTGGTAGAGAAAAACGCCCCAAGGCGCAACAAGCCTGGACGAGGCTCACAGACATACGGATGGCTATTCTGACACCTCTATTGCCCCTCAACTCTGTCCTAGTCGGTCCGACGCGACTGCAGCGAAGTGTGATAGTAAGAATGCACCAAGTTGAAAGCCTGCTGCCTGGAAGATAATCTGACTCCATTTCAAGGACTCTACTTGGCAAATGAAGATCTCATTTGCGACAAGCTCAAACCGTGGGTCTACTGGCTCTCATTGCACTCAGCTCCGACGCTCCGTTAGAGGCTCAAATTATACTCAGCCGAGAGCTGAAAACTGCCACAGCAGCAAGTGAGCGCGAGGCTAATGTTGTGCAGCGCAGAAGCGACAAGGAAACGGGACCAATGCATCCGATCTTACAAGATATGAGCACCGCAGTCAAAACAGCGGCATGTAGGGACTTCTCCATCCGGCCAATACATTCTGCAACCAAGTCCAAGTCCAGTGTCTCCGAACTCAGCAACTCTTTTCGTGTTACCGCCGCTCGCAAGTTTCAACGTGACCTTCGTTGCTTTGTCAATAGTTCAAAATGTTTCACGGCTCCTGCAATTCCATCGCCAATACTGATTACCATCGAGAATCGCAGAACAACGTAACCCCCTGCCTGAGCTCACTTTTCCGATTCCTCAGCAGGGCAGCATTGACAGAGCTAAAGGACTAAGATACCCGTCTCGATGAGGTTCCTAGACCAGGAAGTGTTAATCCACGATCGCTTGGAATCCAGAAGAGCTATTGCAAGGAGCAAACTACCTGATGTACCTGTGCTCTACCTCCGTCGCCAGCGTCGAGATGCTCTCAACGTGGATCGAATATTGAGAGGCCCCGGGTAGACCTCTGTGTCTTATTGGAACGCAGAATATCTGGAGACAACGAGCAATAAAAGATTTTGTGGTGGTGGGGCTGCTTCTCGTCGACTGATCTCTGAGGACGGAAGTATGGCATGGCTTTGTCTAGAACCAGAGGATAGACATTGCTCCTGCAGTTCTCGAGGGCATCCAGGCGGTCGTCTTGGCTTCAACCCCGCTGAATGGCTTGGGAAGCTCATTCTCGAATGCTACCTCCTTCTGCGCCTTCCGGTGGAACCCCGAACATTCCCGTCGATCCCGGACCAGAACCGCATATGCGCGCCAGAAAATTCGCACCTCACCCCATCACCAGCAGAGATCCAGAACCAGACACCGTGAAGAAGGCCACGCCGGGGCCAAGCAAGCGCACCACCAAATCCACATCCAAGGATTGCGATAATCCGGATAAGCAAGATCTCCCTGCCAAAAGCAGCCGCGAAATCCCGGGCGACCACTACCTCATCCGCTGGCTTACGCCAGCTGAGGACGACTGATCAAAGCTGAACTGGCGAGAGTGGACTTGATTATCTAAGAGCAATGTGAGCGTCGCAAAGCACAGGGGCTGTTGCCGCCTGACGGAGGCGTCGGAAGGTCCAAAGACCGCTGTTCACGAGGTTAAGTAAGAGCGTGAGGATAAGATGCTGGAAGATCAACGGTAAGCCGGCGCTCGGCGGAGTGTCCGTCAGCGTCTGCAGCAGGCATCGAAGAAACTCGAATCTGCACACAACAACGGCGCTGCTGAGAAGGGTCCTCACTTGTTCGACATTGAGGGGGGCGGACAGCGAGGAGGATGACGGTTTCTGAGGCGCAACCTCGTGCCCCGGAGGAGGCTGGAATGCGGACACTACACAGGCGTAAGACGTTTGGATGACGGCGTTAATGATGCGGTGTTACGCAAAGCTCGGCAGCGTTCTTAGCATTGATAATGATACCCCGAGCCGCTCGCGATAATAGCAGCGAGTTGAAACACAGCGATTCGGAAGTACGGCGTCAACAGCAAGAAGTTGTCCATCCGGCTCTCCCAACGCGTAGTCTCGCAGCGTGTTCCAGCCTCGTCGCCGGTCATAAAAGCGGCTCAGCGCCCGCCAATGCCGCATCTACGCGGGTAGCTTTTCCAGCAGACGCATTGGCCTCCGACAGGCATCAATTGGTGCACGTGGTTGGTATTGCTGCCTTTACTAGGCTTAAAGCGGCAGTGTATGCTCCTTATCAAAGCAAATGACCAAGTGAAGTGAGTGAACAATAGGCTGGCAGGCGATTTATATGAGTAGCAGCCAAGTATCGCTTCACTGGCGCCACTCGGATCCCTAGCCGCCACCACCGCAGAACTGCGGGCTGGCCCACTAGTGTAGCACAGGCCAACACCGAAAAGTACTTAAGACGTTCAGTTTCCTCTCTCTTCCAAACTTTTCTCTCCATTCCATCCACCTCCAACGACAACCTCATTCAGCATTGGTATGTTTATCCATCCTCAGCCATCACCTCCCTTGCATGATGAGCATGGTACAGACCATGCGTCTGCTTCTCAGAAGCATGATGTTGCCCTTCGCCGGCCTGCCAACCCTCCCTGATCGCATCACCACGCGCCACTCCATCCTTCCATCACTTCCTCGTGAGCTCGCTGACTATAGTTATCACAGGTGGATGTCTCGACTCTCGACCCAACACAAGCAAGCTAAGTTTCCGGCAGAGAGAGCTTTTTCGTGATGACGACCTGCACGGCTGACCCCCTTCTTCTCCTCTAGCTGCTTGCTGCTGCTGCAGCTGCTCAGAAAGAGGAGGATTTTGTTTCTTTTCCTTTTCTTTTCCTTTTCTTTTCCTTTTCTTTTCCTTTTCTTTTCCTTTTCTTTTCCTTTTCTTTTCCTTTCTTTTTCTTTTTCTGTTTCTTTTCCTTTTCTTTTTTTTTGCTTTTCTTTTTCTTTTCTTTTTCTTTTGTTTTTCTTTTCCTGTTTCTTTTGTTTTTTTTTTCCTTTTTCTTTTGTTTTTCTTTTGTTTTTCTTTCCTTTTTCTTGTGTTTTTCTTTTGTTTTTCTTTTGTTTTTCTTTTGTTTTTTTTTTCTGTTTCTTTTGTTTTTCTTTTGTATTTCTTTTCTTTTTCTTTTCCTGTTTCATTTGTTTTTCTCGGGGCTCAGAGAGCTTTCACCAGAACTATTGATAATACTACACTCTGCTAACGTGTTCTTCTTCAGCTTTTTTTCAACACTGCGGCATGAAGGCCTGGTTGGGGCAAGGCTTGTCAGCAGTCGAGGCTTGAGCCTTCTGACAAGACAGCCGCAAGATGCACACACAACCGGCTGGTAGGAAAGGCCTGGTTGCAGGAAAGGCCTACCATGCCAACGGTTCAGAAAGAGGGGGGCATCAGTGTCAGGGCGCGTTTGCTGCCGTGGCCTGGAGCCTCATGCATTCCAGTAGATAGTCGTGTATTCAAGTCTTCCCATCAACATTCTGTCCTGTTCATCCGTGCCTCTTGACTGTTTCTCCCGATACCGTGGTTGTAGTCCCAGAGCCGTGTGCTGCGCGCGTCGTATGCGTCGCCCCATGCGAAGCATTTGGTGGGTTTCTGAAGCCCAGCTACCAGCCGCGGTCTATGACTTCTACGCTGTCGCGCTCCACCACTTTCTGGTAATTCCATGCAAGTAGCTCAAGTTCGATAGAGTAGGTCTCAAAGCATCGTTACATTCCATGGGCAAGCTCGCCGCCGCCTTGTGGTGGAGTAATTGAGGGAAGCACACTTGTGGCTGCAGTCTGGAAGCCGAGAAGACCGTCGACGAGCCAGCCCATACCACTTCAACCGCGTCGCGTTTCGTCACCACATCAGGACTACGTGCAAGATACTCAAGAGCTAGCTCTCGGAAAACGACCGCGTCGCGCTGAATCGCCGCACAGGACACAGATACAGAACTGGAAAGATCTACTGGAACGGGCTTGAAGAGTCGTTACATTTCTTGGACAGGCTCGGCGACGATTGAGTACAATGCAAGAGGAGGCACTCTAAAGGACACGCTAAGCTGCGCTTGGGAGGCTCGGGAGGTTGGCCACCTAGCTCACGGAAGACGAGCTCCACTACAACGCGATGCACCGGCAGAGCAACCGTAAGATCACTCCAAATAGTGCTAGAGAAGGATCACGTCTCGTGGGCAAGCTCGCCCGAATGTCCACGAAGAGAGAAAAGATGAATCTTTGAATTGATTTCGATGCCGCCTCGAATTCAATTAGCCAGCTGGGCTGCCACAACAAGCACGTGTCGCGCTCCAAACTACCGTCAGAATTTGGTGCAGTTCCTTAAGCTGCTCTCTACCAACGTCAAGGAGCTTTTACATCCTGTGCGCCGGCTCACCGACGCGTGTGGCGAGTGCGGTAGGTTGGTTCCTGTACCAGCAAGCTGCGGCTGTCGAGATTGCTGAAGCTGACACAGAAACAGACCGCGAGATCCACAGTACTCCGCCTGACCGACGACATCTTGGACGCGACAGGACGCCGACAGCGTTCCGAGACTTCACAACCGATCCATCCGTCAAATAAGCTCGAAGAAGACGTTGCCTCGCGTGCGCCAACAATCGGCCGCAGCCCTCGTACACCAGCGCCAACAGCGGAACTTGGCAGCCAGCAGGAGCAGAAGGAATAGCAGAGAATACTGTTCACGACAGGATGCGTTTTACAGGCACAAAAGACGCGAAACATAAGAGTAAAAGGCCTTCTGAAGATGCAAGCGAAAGATCCCATGGCTAGACGCACCACTACTCGCGACGCGACGCGACGCGTCTTTGATGGATGGCAAGGTTTGGCTCTGTGCCGCAAGCAGAATTGGCAAACATCGAAAAGAGCATGGAAGGCAGGAGATAAGCGTCCAACACAGACTCCAGCTGGGTCGAGCAGAATTCTCGGTTCTGCACCCTCAACGGCACAAGAGCAACGTAGAGGATTCAGGAGAAGCTTGCTCTCGATATCTCGAGAACCTCTCTCAACCTACAACAAACTCTGATGGCGGATATTGTGTCAGAGATGCCTCATCCTGCTCCCGTCGACGCGTCGTTGTGCTTGCTTTCCCGTCAGGGCTGACTGTATGTTTCCAGAAGCGCCCCATGTCCTACCGGGACCGTACCTTTTGGCCCTATTCAACAGCGTAGCATGCCAATCCATCACTGACCTTGACTGCAGACTCTGTCGCTTGTCTTGCCTCGCCAATACCTCCGCGGCCGTCAAGCTGCGCCGATGCGAATGCCCTGCCACTCCTCCCACACCCGCCGTACCGATACATACGGCTTGCGAGATAGCATCTCCTTTACGCGTTGGCTCGCCGTCTACTTCACGTCTCTAATCGCTCTTTGATCTTCAGCTTCAGCATCCATGAAGGGCACCGAACGAGGGTCTAATAACACATCCGCACGCCTCCTGAAACACGCGCCAAGGCCCGCAGGATCTGTCAGAAAGCCACAGATTGACGCGTCAACCGCTACGCAAAGATCGAGAGACCTGCAAGCCAGGAGTTACGCTGGAGAGAAAAAGGTGGAACAGAAGCAGATGGAAGCAGTCGTTGGAGCTACATTCAGACCTGGATACCCTGCACAAGTAGCTCGCCTGATGTTGGAATTTTGGACGGAGTTGGATCAGCAAAAGCAGTTTTGAGCGGCCAAGTGCATAAGTTACATCGCTAGCGAATACATAATTTGCGATCGAAGAGCCCGACTTCCTCAGGGCCAACAGTTCCTTCGAATCCTTTCTCGGAATGGAGTATCGCAATGTGTTGGCTGCTTCAAGCAACGCTCCTAGCATTCCATAATCTTCTCCTTGCTTGCAAACTTATATGAAGAATCAGTATCCATCTCTGCTCGCATATCGTGAAAGTCGCTGTCGCTGTCGCTGTTGTCGTCGTCTCCGCCGTCTTTCGCTTCGCAATCGCTGTCAGATGCAAGCCCGCTCCCTGAATGTCGCCAAGACCAAAAAGAAGCACAGATCAATAGCGATCATCATTTCAAGATCGATACATGACTCCAAAAATCCAGCAAAAAAAATTGTAGTGTTTGCAAGACACCTAAAGATAGAAGAAAATCGTTAGCTGCAGAGTTCGTCAGTGAGCAAAATCCTCCGGCGGCGCGGCAGTGGCAGTGGCAGTGGTAATCGAAGCGGCTGAGCTATCTGTGACATCTGTTAGTGGAGGACGGTACTTGCTGCGAAGTATATAAAAGTCAAAAGTCAAATTTTCCAGCTCGGACCTTCGGAGTTTCGGAGCGTTTGGCTAGGGAGAGAAGCTGTGAAAAGGACATCAGGAAGCGTTTTTGAACGGTCTTACGATTTGATTTGGGCAGTTTCTGGGTATGAGGAGCAGTTGCGAATGGTTCACGTGAATGCGCAGGAATTGATTCGCTGGAGAGGGACGAAAATGATGTGAGAGATTGTGACATCGCGTCTGGACTGTTTGTTTTGATGAGAAGAAAGGACCCGCCGATGGCATTCTGTCCAACGAATATGTGGAGATAATTGTAGTTTGCGAGTCACATTCTCCATCTCGAAGGTCAATCCGTCACGCCACAATACTACGCTGCTACGCAGGACGACAGACCCTTCGCAGGGTAACGTCACTGAGCCAGCTTTGTAATTTTGCTAAATGGACGCGAGAAGCGTTTCAATTGGGAGGAGCTAATACACACGGGAAACCCTCAGCGGCTTGTGCTGGGCATCATGCTGTACCAAAAGCAACAAAGCCCGATGTAAAGCGATTTGGAGCCACCGATTTGTCCATTCCTCCTTTTCCTTCCCTACAAGGGTGGCGCGTTGCCGAGGAATTGCTCTGTGCGGGTATCAATGTAGATGTTCTCTTCCTTCATGTCCTCTCTTTCCCAGCATGTCCGCCTCTTAGAATAAGAAGCTGCTGATACTAATCGCGAGCTCACATTGGAAATCCAGGAGCCTCAACCTCCACGCCAACGCTGTTCCGCTTGGGATACAAAGCGAGGCAACCGCTCTCGTCGACGTACTGGTGGGAAGATGGGAAATCATCGTCAACTCCGATACGACGGAAGCTAGTCTTCCTACCGTGAAGCGCGGAAACCCCACCCTTCATCCAGCACGGAACGGGAGCATTGACATCCATTCTGAACACGACGTAATGATCTTGAAGAATAACGCCCTCGGAGAAGGTGAAAGCCCCATGGCGACTCATTTCATCGGAGATAGATTGCGCCACTGCGAAGTGCTGGTAGAGCTTTGCGTAGTCGTCGAGGGATAAAGAGGGAGCCACCGCCATTAGCTTGGCCCGCAAATCGTTGGCGAGATTGGGCGGCTTAGGGATCGTGTTGTAAGGAGTGAAGAGCTCGCTGTGTTCCTTGACGAGACGCATCCAGACAGCCCACAGCTGCAACGTCCCCGGCTCGAGTGCCTGTACGTAAGTCTGGTGATAGGCGGCAACAAACGCAGTGTTTCGATCGTGTTCGATGTAGTGGGAGACATTTGGAGCGGCCGCGTAGGAGAAATAAGTTGCAAGTGTCATCTGATTGGTCTGAAGAAATTCCAGAGTGTTCGGAGAATGGGAAATTGCCACTGAGAGATTAGCTTTGATCTTATAGCAACTAGGCTCAAGGTTAGAATGCACTCACCACCTTGTTGATGGACTTCCTGGAGAACCCACCGCTTGCAGAGGATTCGCAAGTAGGATCCATCCTGCACCATCTGCTTAAGTCCCTTGACGATTTGTCGCAAATCTGCGAGAGACGCGGAATGCGTAGTTGCAGAGGCAATGGCTTGCAACTGACAGAGGGGACCGCTTTGTTCTGCAAGACAGAGCAAACGATCGCGTAGCTGGTGTGGAGACATCAGAGCAAGTCCGAAGATGTCCAGCATACTACCGTGCTTGTAGTATTCGGTAACTTCCTGACGGATGAGGCCCACTCCAGCAACGATGATAGCCGCGATCTCCTCCCTGATATAAGCAGCGGCATAGTCTGCAGTTCTTGCCAGCGTGCCGACAGTGGAAGAAGGGACGAGTCCATACTTTAGCTCTGACACGATGACGCCGGGATAGACGTGCGACAGGATGTCTTGAGCTGAAGCGGCATGGACGTATTCTGGCAGCGTTACAATCGCGAATGGGTTGTTCAACCTAGCACTCGGATCCACATCCACCAAGATATCGAGTCCAACCATACGCAAGGTTAAAAGCGCTAGACATGTCAGAAGACTACTTTCGAAATCAAAATATGTATAAATACGTACAGATGAAGTCGTCGGATGCCTGCAGAAAACGACGTGCGCATGTCTGACAGTGCTGCCGACCATCATGCTGAAGCGCGTTGCCTCGAGGAGCCCCATAGCAGGAGGCACAGACATTGCGGAACGGAGGGTTGTGAAAGCCGTCGTAAAAGATAGCCTCCAGGAACTTCTCGGATGCGGCCTTGGAGAATGGCATTCCCCGCAAGGTAGCCTGCCAAACAGGATGATACTGTGGTGCTCGATGAAGTCCAGCAGAGGCTTGGGAAAGACGCAGGCGGACGCCAACATGGGGGAAGTGTCGGTCGAGGCGCGTCAGCAGATTCGGGTTCTTGTGGAGCTTCGAGGATGGCAAACGCGTGAGAAGGGCACGGTATCCCCTGCTAGCCCCAACCTGCTTGAGCCATAGGTACAGCGACAGCGCCGGCAGGTCGTACTCGAGAAGGTAATCCTGAATCTCGTTGAAGATGTCGAGATCTTGGGCCCGGAATATCTGGTTTCGCAGGTAGGCGACACGCTGTTGGATTTGTTGTGGAGTTCGCGTATCCGGCTGGCCTCTTGGAGGTAGTCCTGGAGGAGGAGGGAGAGGAGGAGCAATCGAGGCAGCCATTACGCTGGCGGCTGTGGTGTATCTGTCGCGCACGTCAGTATTTTGGTCTTTTTGGCTGTTGAAAGAAGATTGAAGTTCTCCACGGGTTGTTTAGTGCTGTGGGAATGGCATCTAGCACGCGGCTCATGCCGGCACACTAGCGTACTTTGCCCTCCTGTTCACTTTCCTCCGGCAACATATTCACCTTCTGCAACAGTGCGCAGACCGGAACCTTCTCGGTGCATGAAAAGCTCACATATTCGCTGCACCCTCTCCAAACCGACACCAACTCCTCGAAGAAACACTTACATACCACACTCGAAAGCGCCGAAAGCCCCCTCTCAGCAGATAACCTGGTCTCATGTCCACCGCTGATAGAATCTATACATCTTCTTCGCTGCACGCATGTTGATTTGATTGAATAGTTCGATTCCACATTGCCGCTTCTAGTCGCTTAGAGCTGACCGGGAATCTCGCCCGCCCGTTGCACGCTACCTCCGCCTAACTTCAGGCTTCCAAGGCATCCAACACAAGCCCGTTGCTACAGTAGTGGGGTCACGGGGACGGACAACGCGAGTCATTAATCACGTGTTTTGGACGGGCTAGGCCGCCAGCACAGGCCAGGAGCTCAACATCAAAACTCGGGCTGAGCTCCAACTTTTTCTGCTTCTCTTCTCTTCTCTCCTCAGCCACTCCTCCGACCCGGAGTTTGTTGCATGGGCAGGTCTGAAGCCGGGGACCTTGCCACGCCCCTTGGCTCATGATGGCTCTTTTTTGGAACCGACACCGCTGGTATTGCACTGCCTCCAGTGGTGTCACATCTTTTTCATCAAGTCCTTCGCTGTCAGCGAAGTCTTGGAGAAGAAGCTCCTTTTTGATACCGACATGTTCCTTCTGTGCTTGTGATGTTTGCTGCAGTAGTTGCGTGGCCCAGCAGCATGGCTGCATGGTGTGCTCCTTCGTCGTGTTTGCTGCTGTCGACTAGGGCAACGCAATCGGGAAAGGTGTTGCGCGTCGCACGGCGTTGGGGTTGGAGAGCTCGAGGCACCGCTGGCGTGTGTCTGCTACTCTAGTTGTACTGCGGCGAGGAAATCAATCTAGGTCAACAGGATATCAAAGAATCCTATGACTTTTTTCATCTTATGCTCTTTGTTTGTACCGCCTTTCTGGAGGTGCTTCTGTTCGTCACCAACGCCACCAGCGACAGGAGAGTGAGCGACGCGTCGTCGTGAGGAGCGCGCCCGCGCGCGATCGTGAGGGTGATCTGCCAACACCGTCCACATGACCGTACAAGCAGGCCGGTGCAGAGAGAAAGACTTCGCAGCCTCATGAACATACTGCCAGCGACGCCAGAGGCAAGTCGGACGCACTGAAGCTGTGTGGTCGCGACAGACCAGTGACACTGTGGACGTAAACAGCCTGCTAACTACAAGCTCTTCCAGTGCGAATGCCTCAGTCCATCCCTCAAAATGCTGGCCACCGAGAGCGCAAGGCGGGTACCAACACCTCCCCTTTGCCGCGACACGCTACGCCTCCTTTTCTCAGCCGCACCAGCCCGGCGATGTCTCCTCAATCAGCCCAACATACACAAGGCCACTCGCTGCGGTTGAAACTACCACGCAAGATTTCAGCTCCATCGCACAAGCCCAATGTAGAGCATTCGACCACAACATGTCCGACGCATGACGCGTCTCGAAACGCTAGGAGTATACGGTACGGAAGAGGTGGAACAAGGCCGCCGGCTGGAATCTACACTGGACTACACTGAACACACGCAGGGTGTGCCGGATAAGCTTTGATACAAGAAGCCTTAATGAAAGCACCTTCACTCTCGCCATTGCCACCTTCGTTGCCCTCTCCTCCTTTCCGATGCGAATTGGCGCCAATACCCCTCTCGCACCCAGTCACAACACATAGGCCACTTGATTCCGACTTGCATCCTCGCGTCTACAGCAAGTAAGATTGAGTGAAGTGTTGCGGCTCGAATATCTCTCACGTATGGCTGGATTAATTGGAAGAGCAGGTTCTAAATATTTGGAGTGACAAATGGGCATACTAAGGGCATTACTGCTGCGATTGCAGTATTTATTGGAGAAGAGCATGCTGGAAAGGACATCGGACCGTCCTCTCAGACAGCATGGTAAGCATAGGAGATAATTACGCGTCAATTCAGGCCAGCGACTGCCGATTTGGTCTACAATCTTTGCCTACTGTGCCCATTTTTGCGTCAAGGTAGTCGAGGCTGATTGCAGCTTGCTATTAGTAGACATGCTACGCGCATCCTGCCTCCGTCTTTCCCTTTTTTGCTCATTGCGAGTTCAGCTCCTCTTTCGACGTCCATCCGACCATGTCCTGGCACGCTATGGAATCTAAGCTGCAGGAGAACAACACGGTGACCGGTTCATGTGAAGTCGATCAATCTTTTGCCAACCTCCGCTCATTGAGCGCTGCGAGGCGAGACTGTAGTCTGTATTGTTGAGATTGTGGGTCAACTCCGTGCCTGGGTCCGTGTGACGCTTTGAAATACCTCGATACGTGTGAGCAGAATATCTGGCGCATCTCCTTCACTGTGATAGTCAAACATTGCCACAGATTATATCTCGGACCTTGGCACGTGGGTGTCACACAGGGCGGACGCTTGTTCTTGACGATTCACCAACCTATATCAGTTGGCAATGAGATACGCTGCGTAACTTATGCTTGAGACGTGGAAATTCTTGTGTCCGCTTGAGGTCAGTCTGACCGTGATATCTCTCGAGAATTTGACCGTTTGGAGCTGCCTTGCTCCTGTTATGCAAGCTTTCCAACCCAACCCTACCGCCATCCAGCCCGCCCGATCCAACGAAGACAGATCCAAGGAAGACGAGGCACTCGTCCACATTGACGACGATTTCGACCCCGACGCCGAAATCACCTCTGCGCAGATGGGCGGCCCACTCCAGTCTCCTGCTTCCGTCACTAAGCCAAAGAGAAAGAAGCCCAAGGTTCTTAATGCTCCTAATCCTCCCACCGCCCATAGCAGCTCCCCAGCCGCCACCTCTCCGCTCACTATAGCCGGTCTAGCCGACAGTCCATTCCGCGCGTCGAGCAGCCGCCTAACTGCAGCACCTAAGAAGCGCAAGCAAACCGCGATAAGAACCCTCCCTAGCAAGAGGGCCAAGCGGGTCGAGTCGGAGGAAGAGTTGTCCGACGCCGTCTGAGGACTACGCTCCGCGACAAGGGATGCAACCACGACAATATAGATACTCGCACGACAGTGATTTGATTGCAAGCTCTTAAGGGCAAGAGGCATTTTTGTCCCCGAGAGGGGGAGATATTACGGGAGGCGCAGCCTCGGTGCACTGGCCTACCTCGGCGCGGCATAGATACTTCCTTCGGGGCAGCACTAGATAGCAATTAATCAACAAGTTCACACACATCTCTCAGTTGGCCCCTTCGGTGCGCAACAATCATTGTTCCCTTCGAGAGTCGAGACTACAGTGAACCCAAGAGCGACAGGCTCATACTGGCCGAGATGGGTGGCTTGCTGCTCTGTAATGTTTCTCGCCAGTTTGCCTTTGAAATGGAAAGTCATCCCTGCAATACACTTGTGATCCACGCCGCCCATACTCCATTTTGCTTTCAATGCTCCTACCCTGGGCCTTGCCATTCGCATCAACTCCTCTTTCAAGCCCAGTAGGCGCGTTCTTGCGTGTTTCTTGCCCCTCTGGCTTTCTTGTTCTGTAACTGTGGAATCATCGAGCGCGGTGTATGGGAAAACATCGAGGGTCTGAGAGCGGGTTCAGCGGATCGTGCTGGAGTCCAGGGCGCCGATAGGGTCGCGAATGCGTCGGTTCTTATTCAAGATCGGCGCGTGTGCCATTTTCCTTCCTTTCGAGCGGTTCCGCAGGTGGTCGTACAATCTTTTCTCAGGCTCGCGCAGAATGGAGGCGCTGTCTGTCGGTATGGGCTGTGTAGAACGTTCGACGATTCGACCGCAAAGAGAGCACACGCGCTTGCAGGCAGCACTGAGCGACACTGCTGGGGAGTGAAGCCATTAGTCTTCGAACAGAATGGATGCATTGACGACAAGGAAACTGGCTGTGAAAGGCTTGTGGCAAAGCTCCGTATCCAGCGACTTAGACCTATGTTATTGCCCTCAGGGGTTCAGCACCTCCATCTCTTGTACATGTATCTCGGCGCCGTCCATCATCAGGCGCGTTTCGTAGCAGCATCCCACCCACTTCAGCGAGACCACTGGGGCTGCACCCGCTCAGCAAGCTGTTGATACAGGCTCTTGTGGCAAAGCAGATGCTCGTGTTTGCTTGTTCTTTTGTGTGAGGTGTGGTTCTCTTTTGCGGGTCGAGTTCTCCATGGCCAAACAGAATTGGCGCGCTCATTCGGATCGTTGACACGTAAAACGGATGGGAGGACGCGTTCGGCTACAGGTGGAGAGCGCCTCCAGCGTGTGGGAGAGGGTTTGACGAATTTTATTCACCAGCAGCTGACATTCTGGAGTGCGCTATTGCGCCATAGAGAGAGCAACAGTTGCTATACCTGGAGTCTGTTAGCATGTAGCTTTGATGGAGAGCGACCTCGCGGCTTCGCGTGATGTTCACTGCGTCCGGCGGCGGCGGCGGCCTGCACTCAACCGCGCAGGATCCAGCAGCGTCTCCGACGAGTACCTCACTCTGGAGCTCTCCACGGCGTGGTTTGCCTCTGGGCCTGGAACTTGTAGTACGAATTGGCTATCCACACGAACGCGTTCGCCTCGCTGTATGCCGCTGGCGCCGGGCCGCTGGCCGTGGACGTGACGGTGAACCGTGACGCGACGGGCGGAGTCTCATGGTGGCGAGCGCTACTGAGTGACCGCGAAGCTACACATGAATCAAAAGGAACCGTGTCTGGGCTTCTTCGTTGGTCTCCTCCGCGATCATCACTCAGGCAAGTCACAACACGCTCAGCGCACACCAGTCACCAACCACCCGCAGCGCAGCTGAGGGCAGCACGTCTTGGCCACGGGGCTGCCTCGAAACAAACATCTACGCCAACAGCTCAACGGCGGGAGACGAGGACACACTGTACAGACGCGAAGGACTACAAAACAGCTCACAGGTGACAGGATCAACAGGAAGTCAGCTTCTTCTCCAAGACCATGCCGACAACGACAAGAGCATTGATGAAAAAGAGTGAGACGTAACGTCCGTTGAGTTCCAAAAATTGTAGGCCAAGCGCGGTATGACCGAAGCCATCCTCGGGGCGCGGTCAAGTTCCTCGGTACCCTCACTGGAACAGGCGCAGACACCCGGCTCCTGTAAAGGATTGCCCTGTAAAAGTCACATTAATTAGCGACTTCACAAGACAATGAAGGAAGAAAGAAAGAGAGAAGAAATCTCAGAGCTGTGGCTCGACTTTTAAAGATTGTAGGGGGCCTGTGCAGCTAGCGCGGCGGCCCAGGCCGCCCAAACACGTGATTCCTGACTCGCGCAAGGGATATGCCAGGGACGAAGCTACGACGGCAGTGGACGTGGAGAGGTTGAAGAGGTCAGTCTCTAGACATGGACGGCTTTGGAACTTTTCTTATAGAGGCGCCTGAACAAAACACTCTTCCTTCCTGAATCCTGATGCTCACATTTCAATTCTATAGTATATTGTCGCATTGGAATGTTATCTAGACGCACACGACAGCTGTTTCGTTACTTTTGGACTGGCCGTTGCCCCCATGCGCGGGATGAAAGTAGGCTTCTGACGCGAGAAAACGCTGCACACTGCCCATGGCCGGTTTTAACTTCAATTAAGTGCCGGCCGTCGCATTGTATCTCATCCCCATTGAAGTGTAGTAATCTGACAGCACATCGTCCACTAATTTCTCCGCATGAGCATATGTAACACCCTGCGTGTGTCCCGGCGGCGTGAATGGGAAACTGCTCGAATCGATGACTCTCAACTTCTGCACACCCAAAACTCTGGCCTTCGAATCCACAACGGCCATCGGATCACTGTTCTTGCCCATGGCACAAGACGAGCTGGCGTGGTGAATAGGTGTGAGATTCTTCTTTATTGCTTCCAGCAACTGAGCGTCGGTAGTTACGTTCTCGCCTGGGAACGCCTCGTCTCCGACCTTGATGCCGTCGGGGATCGCTGCCCATACTTCTCGAGCACGGCGGTAGGCAGCGACGGCGACCTCCTGGTCTTCTTTGTTCATGAGCCAGTTGGGATTGATAATTGGTCGATCCATGTTGCTCGCAGATTGAATCGTCATGTTTCCGCGGCTGGTAGCTGCAATGAGAAGGCAGCCGACAGCGCCGTATTGTGTCTGTCCGCTGGTTGCGGTCAAGATGGAGCCAGAGCTGGACAGGGAGTTTTCAATGATCGGCCAGTCGGATGGGAAGAACTTGAGTGCTTCGCGGGTGCTGTTGCTGAGATTTGCACCGGGAAGAAAGTCCCAGTTGCCAATGTCTAAGCCGATATTGGTAAGTGGCCCACTTCCATTAGACACCAGTTGGCTGATTGCTTCATCCATGAACCCTTCTTGCTGCCATGTAGAGTACCCAGCAACGGAAATCTCATAGACTGGGCCTCCGGGGTTCGTTGTATCCCACATGTTCTGTCCTACACCAGGTGCATCTTTCACCACGGGGATGCTGAAGTTTTGCAGAGTCGCCTTCGGGCCAATTCCAGAGACCATTAGTAGCTGTGGTGAGTGCCACGCACCAGCAGACACGATAACTTCCCTCGTTGCAGTCAATGTGAACGGTCGCTCGCCTCCAAGCCCAGTAACATTGACAGCCTTCGCAGTGCCGTTCTGGAAGAGGATGTTGCGGCCCATAGTGTTGACGTAGGTGGTCAAGCCTCTACGACCGAAAGACTGCTCCAAAAATGAACTCTCCGCAGAGCTACGGAGTCCGGTCGTCGGATCGATCGTGAACTGCCACCAGCCATAGCCATCTAGATCACCACTTGCGAAACCAGGGAGTTGCTTTTGTCCGGTGGCAGCAAAAGCCTGCTGGCCATATCGACTCAGAGGGTTGACATATTTCGGGTAGCTGACATGGAGTGGTCCTCCAGTGGGAGAGTATGCGTCCGTGGCATAGACCATATCTCCCTTGTACGCAGTTCGATTCGTTGCATCCGGAGTGAAACGCATACTCCGTTCCAGATACTTCGTCATGTTCTCCCAGGTGTAGGCCTGGTCGCCCACAGTGTCTGCCCAGAGCTGATAAGCACCCTTCGTAGGCCGGTGGTACATCATCTGATTTCTGCCACTGCTGCCACCCAGATTCTTTCCTTGAGCATAATGGATACTCTTGCCGTTGACCTGTGGCTCGGTGAAAAGGCCCCAGTCAATGTTCGGCTGCCAATCGTCTTCCTCAGCTCCGACCCATTGCTCCGACCAGTATGGGATCTGACTCCAGTTGCCATTGCTCAACTCGTAGAAATTTCCAGCTTCCACCAACGCTACGGATGCGTTACTGTACTGTGTGAGTCGTGAAGCTACGACGGAGCCTGCCAGTCCACCTCCAACAATAACATAATCGTACGTTGCATTCTTTCCCACGATTCCAAAGTTAGAGCCAGTCAACCTTCCAGGGCCGGAGAGCTGTGAGATCACAGAAGCCTCGCTACCCAAAGCCAGCAGGGCATATGCAAGTATTCCTTTCCCCATGGTCGCGAAGTCTGTCCAGAGATCGCGAAAAGGTTTCAAAGCGTTGGAAAAGTTCGCACGAGCAGACTTTGTACTTCTGGATCTTCGCTGGCACGTTGGGACAGAGCTGTAATGGTCCCACCCATGTGCATGCACCATCAGTGATTGGGACGCTGAACTTTCCCCAAGCGGAGATTTCGAATGGACGGATAGACATCCGCTCTCTAGGGTCCTGTTGATCCTGAGCGAGTGAAAGTCAAATCTCTCGTGACGTCAACTGTACCCGGCGGCCCTTTCGCCACGATGCACTGCCATCGAGAAGGTTTGGGCGACTCTTAGTTGATAGTTGCCGCATGTAGAAAATACAGATCTAGAGTCTGTGTTGCCGCGTGTGCCGGAAATGTTCGTGGCGATAGTTGCTTGGACGCCTTCGTTCTTGGCATGAAGCATGACAGCATTATCATAACAATTGTAAATGTGGAGAGTCTTCCGTCGAGCAGTTGATGGTGCCTAATCCGAACTCTCAAGGCCGGTGGCTTTCAGAGTAGCCATGGGTGGACTTGAGAAGGAACATTCATTGCCATGGGCACAGCTTTCCTGAACGACGTTTTCCTTCGCAGTCTGGTCCTAGGGCTCGCTTTCGATCCCGAGCATGATCTTTCAAGTGGCAGGCTGTGGGCGGCGGCGAAAAAGTGGTCGAGGATACACCGACTTCTGGTTGTGCTGGCCACACACTTGAATGCACAGCCTTTCATTCCATCTGAGCCAGTTCCTCTGGGATGCATAAAATGAGACAAGTCTCCAACTGTCGAACCCCTGCTGGCCGACTGATTCGACATCTCACTATGGGCAGAGTGTGTGGGACTTGTCCCGCTACAGTCGACGCTGCACATGACACCACTCTCTCTGTACTGGCTCATAGTGGCCCGATGAAGACGGCGAGGAGCCGAACAGTCGAGATGTCACACTCAATTGCATTAAGACCTGCGTTGCCACGGCGGAGCTGCCATTATCTGGCTGTTGGTCCAGGAGGGACAAGTGGTACATTGCCACGCTTCCTTCGCGCCAAATGCTCTCCAAAACGGGTGCCAAAGTCGTCTGTGTCCAGATGTCGCTCCCAAATGCTCTTCTGAACAGCTCTCTGCTGCTTTCACGTTACGCGCGCTGGAAGATATCTGTACACTTGCGTCACGGCTCTGCTCTCGCTGCTCTCATCGGTTGTGTAGCTGGTAATCTTCCTCACGTGGGTGTCTTGCGAGTGTGTCTGCTGCGCTTTGCATGTGGCTTCTTTCCCAAGGTTCTCAACCTCGGTTCACATTGCATGTGTGCTCCTGTTACCTGCTGCTGCTTGGGAGGGGGAGGGGGGGCCGATATCTTGACGTGAAGTTCTTCGCTTACGAGTGAAGTGCTCCTGGACTCACATCCGGCCGACCTCCCTGTCACGTGCAGGCATCGGTATCGGCACGAGAACTCTCTAGAAACTCTTCCGTTCGCCTCAACAAACAACCACCACACCACACCCAAACAATCACCGGGTCCATCATACGAAACATTGCATCCAACTGTACCTCATGAACCTGAGCATCTCTTGTGTGATTTCTTCAGCGAATACATGTGCAAACAGAAGAGCTTTCTCACCCAAAACGCGGAACTCCAGCTGAAGCTCGCGGCAACGCAGCAGCAGGTGGACAAGATGCAGGTCCAAATCAATTAGCTCGAGACCGACAACGATTTTCTCAATCGACCGCTGAGCAAGGAGAGCGTCAAGCTCGAGTCTCGACTTCCAGACCAGCGGCCGCACCACCGAAGCCCGCGAAAACGAGCACTACTACCGCGACAAGCCCTTTCAGCAGCAAGCCGCCCCCGCCTCGAGTAGGAGACACTGGATGTGCGTGTGTGGAGCTTCACTAAGATCCGAGTGGGCTGCTGCAAGCTCGGGGTTAGGCAGAAGGACGATACGACCATGGTCGACCACTTCACGCTCGGTCACGCCGTCGAGGGCTTGACAGGGAGCCTGCAGTGCACGCAGTAAGCAGATAGCAGATAGCACGCAACGGCGTGAGTGGTTGCAGGGTATGATAATGATACTGCTCTCTACTATTTCACGTAAGCTGTCGGGAGCCAGTCCGGCGTACATCGTAACCCTCACTGCTGATTGTCCCGGCAGCATCGAGATTCCCGATCATACTCTCTGCAGTATCATGTCAGCCAAGCGGCACTTGGACGTAGAAAGTGACACACATTTCGAAACCTATAACAACACCGGACTAAGAATTATGGGTAGTGGGTGACAGTGGACGTCGGGAAGTGAATTCATGGCTCAATGGCAAGTGCTTTCCATAACAGCTCTCAATCAATACAGATCCTCGCACCACACTTTCTGCCTGACCAGTGATCACATTTCCCTATCCACCAAAGCCTATGGTGCAGAAAACCCAACAGCGCAACGTTTTAACCATTTCGAGGCTCCAGAGAACATCGACGACCCGGTAAATTGACTGTCACCACCACCACTAGCCTAGCAACAAAGTGTCTCGCCGGTTCTGGATTCCAAAGTCGTAGGCCATGCGCAACATGTATTGGCGGCTGACTGCCACCTCAACCGTACTCCGAGGAATCATTAATGACAAGTATACTGCTTTCATACTTGGGGCACTATCTCGTGAGAGTGTGACTGCCATACATCTTGTCTTAGGCCAAGACCGAGTCTGCGATCTCATCGAGCCAATCCTACGACCAGAGCCAGACGTAGGGTATTCTCGAGTGTCAATAGCTGTCACGGCGCGTCTGTCCTCACGTAGATCGCGTGCTCGGGCTCATCGTGCAGTCGAACGCCTTGGTGTATGCATCGTCATGCATGGGCAAGGCGCTGTTTTCAAAGGGTTCCCTATGTTCGATGGAATTGCAACGAGTAAACAACGCATCGATCGCCGCGCTGGTCGTGTATTCGCTGGAGCGTCCGTCTCTTTGCCGTGTCCGTTTCCAATCATTTCACTGCCGCTTGGGGCGGCTCCTCTCTTTGTGGCGGCCCAGTGAGAGCGACTCTCGGGCTCGTCATCGAGTCAAGGGTCTTCGTACAGGGAAGCAGTGTTGGTGCTGGAGGTTTGCCTAAGCTTGCCGATGTGATTACGGCGCGTCGATCGCCACGCAGACTGCTGTTCCTCGGCTCCATTAACCCGAACCTTTGCTCTCTTGCTACCTCTTGGATGAAGGCATCGCTTTACGTGGACGGTGGAGTGTTGATAACTCGTCTCTCTCTTTCGGCTTCGTGATAGCTCCTTCGATGCCGGCGAGCGCTGTTACTTGTGGCCTGGCTGCACGCTGGAAGAACAGGTGCTGGTCAGTGATGGCACGCTGCTTGGGAACAGAAAGCTCTTCTTCGCGCTGCTGTGGACGCGTGATCGCGTGGTGCTTTACGTTCTCGTTCCACAGGTGAGGGACCTTCTTCTTGTCGGATGCAGTCAGAGGGGTGTCAATCAGTGCCGTTGAAGAGTCAATAGCCGTATATTCGGCAAGAAGCCCTCGCACGTCAATGACCTCGGTCGGAGTTGCCGGCCTTAGCTGGCGGCTTCTGGAGAATCTTAATAGGCCGCGGACGACGATCGGTGGAAGACTTGTTTGATGTTTTGCGGCCAGAGAGTGGCAGAGACTCTCTGCAGTCCTGTCGAGCTGTCAGTGCTGTTTGTCGAAGCCAGAGACTGGTACTCACCACCCTGATCTCCGCGAGCAGCTTCTCCATGGCAATCTCGTCTTGATAGGGCCCATAGGGGTCCAGGGGATTTCTTCCTGGAGAACGCGGCATTGCTCTTCGCCGAGGGGAGTGAGTAAGTGAACGTGCATTGGATGGTTGGTGACTTTGGGGTTGCGCAAGCCATGAGCATCGCGCACGCGGTGCTTCAGTCGGTGCGGCCGAAGCCACAGGGCAAAGAGAATGTGCTAACAGTGGCGGCGGTGCTGATACTGCAGGTGATGTGGCCCTGTCATCGGCGCGGGCTACGGGCAGACCGGTGGTGTCTGCTGAGAAGGAGGAGAGAATGGAAGTCGAGTTGAAGTTGGAGTAGAAGCTTCTGGTGGACTGCATGGGCTTTGTTTACGCAGCCAAGAGAGGAAGGGGCAGCAGCACAGAACCACGCAGGAGTCTGTCCAAGGCAGGAGCCCTTCCGCAGCCAGAGGGCTACAGATCTATGCTACGTCCGGCTGTATGGTTTGAATATGGTCCGGCTTGACCCTCGTGGCTGTGGAACTGTGTAATGTCTTCACACCTATGGAGCTCACTGAACTGACCTTAACCCTCAGGTCGACACTTGATCCATCTCGGCTCTAGAAGCTGGCTTACAGTAACACGCTCACCTCACGCCAGCGTTCATGATTCAGCCTTCTCCTTCGGCGGAGGTTGGCAGCAAGCAGGATGCAACATTGGCGCTCCTTCGCCTACCGCGTCATCTCTGTTCCCTCAAGCAGGAGGGTCTGCCACACTTGGTCTATCAGCGTTCTCGTGTCGATCCTGACCTCTACAGATCACTGCCGAGGACGTACTTCTCCGGTGACTCTGAGCAACCGCATCTTCCCGGTCCTTCCAGGCCGCACCACTCCGACTACCTTGAGAGTCTCTTTCATTGCTCCTCGCCCATCCCTCATCGACTGCGCTCGCTGCCCGCGCGCCTGTCGGCCTGTCCGCGTTCCTTTCCATGCTCCTCCCTACTCGCAGCCCTCTTCCAAATTCATCTTTCTAAGTCGAAGATATGCTCACGGTGACTTGCCGCTTTTCGCACACGACTTACCGATTCGTCCATTTGCGAGCTCAGTCCCCAGTTATGCCGGGGCGACGACAACAACAGCCTAGCGATCCTCTTCACACCGCCAATGCCATTCAGGTTCGCCCAATCAAATACCTCGCCAGATGTATGCATACCGCGGATGGCTACAGCAGGTCTCAAAGCTTCTGCCACAAGGCTGGCCACCGCGATGAGGCTACACTCGCCAGCTTCAAGAAGATCCGACTTGGCCGACCGCAAGACAGAGAACGAGCACAAGCCACGTGTGGAAGACTTTCGAGCCAAGAATCCATCCCTCTTACAAGCGGCGGCCGTCAAGAAGACTGTGAAGGTGGATGTCATTTTCAAGCTGAGGATACTTGTTACTGCGCGTCGAATACAGTGACTTCCAATGTCAGGGCAGATGCACATCCATCGTCGCATGATGGTAATTCGGAGTGCTGAAGCCTGAAGGGGTCACTGCGTCGATCAGTACATCCAGAAGATTGCCTCTGGTGACAATTACCAGCTCATCAGACTGGCTGTGTCTCTGTCAAGAAGATCGAGAGCAACGGCAAGGTCATAAACTCACACTACGGTCAAGCGGATATTCCGGTCATCCAATGGGCGAGGTCAGTTGAAGTAGGAGCTCCGCTGCACCTGGTACTCGGGCTTTGGCCGGCGACGATCCTTATGGATGCGATGCCTGCTGGGGCCCCGGGCCGAAGATACTCAACCATGGTACTCATGGGAAGACTTGGGAGATCCCTGTTCGCGGCGTCGAGAAGGAAGCCTGGAGAGTACCTGGCTTGCATCTTGATTTGATGGCCTGGCCGTGTATTGCCTAATTGAAAGGCATTGCAAGCTTTCAGCAAGAAGGGTTGGAATCTACCCAAACCGAAGGTCCGAAGAGTACTGCGCGACTACAACTCATATTTCTTTCCCAATATCGTAACGCCGCTCTATCAGTATCAGGTGTGTATCTCGAGCAACACCGCTTGAACGGCTTCCGCGCTTTGAGCCAACTCCTTCTCTCATTCGATGCCAGCTCTGATCTCTATCAGTCTTCACCAGAGCGCCGCCAGGGCTCACAATCATGTTGACGACCACCGCTCGTCCGGTGGGCTGGCCTTGTGCCAATGACCGCGTCTTACTTCCAGACTTGCTCAGCCGCAAGAAAATATCGTGTGATCTCCCAATGTGGATCTCGAAAGCAGAAGAGGAGTGACGAAAACAAAAGCTCTTTCCTAGTGAGCTTTTGAAGCTCCGGTGGAAGGCGTGTCGCCTTGAGAAGCCAGGCACCAGCAGCGTTCACAGTATTATCCATAGCCAGAAGTTCTCTTGCCGTCTGACCTTCGACCAGGCATCTTCTCTTGGGCTTATTCTCTGCAGGCTTCCGGAATGGTTGGTTTCGTTGGCGAAGAGATCACGCCCTTCAAGTGCCTGTCCCCAGATACGGCAAGGCTTACAAGAACCCAACAGCCACGGACAGTCAAGCAGCCAGAATCAACACCTCAAGCAGCTCCCGATAACCAATCCTCTGTACCCTAGCCAGGTACCATGGACATACGCAAGAAGAAGCCATACCGCTGCGAAGTGTGTGACAAGCAATACAAGAACCTCAACCGTTTGAAGTATCATGGCCAACACAGCCGGCCTGTAAGGCAATCCAGAGCTGCGCAGCATCGCTATCAGGTCCGACATGCCCAACCCCCTGCACCGTCAGGGCTTTGAAGACCCCAGCTGAGAACAATATCCCTTAACGTCGTGCGTCCCTTTGGCGATTACCAGATGAAAGTCCTATAGGTGCTGCCGACGCTGCGCGGAAGTCTTTGTGAGCGACAGTCCCGGCCCGCTCTCTGTAAGCAGCCAATACAGCAGCAGGCGTTCAGGAATCCGTCACATGCTACGACCGAAGTGAGAGTTGGAGACAACTCGTGAAGGAGCACACAAGAAGAGAAAGAAATGTCCTGCCGACAACGGGTAGTAAGTATCCGCGCAGCTGCGCCCCACGAGAGCGAGACGGCAGAGAGAGTTCCGGCGGCATGGAATAATGACTCGAAGACCATCAAGGACATCAACACCATGGAATCCAGGAATCGTACCTGCCGCTCACAACAACGAGACAGCATAGAGAAAGTCGGTGGGACGGAAGGATGAAATCAAGGTGTTGAAGGCTCTCAAGTACAACAACCTCGTTCGTGACCAGCAACGTAGGCGTTGCAGGCCTACTCGAAAGCATACAGCGGAAGAACACGCATACGCTACGAGGACCTCACAAGCTGCAGCTATCTGAAGCACTACCACATGAATGCGGCGCTTCAACACTGGTAGTACAACCAGAGTGGCTGTGCACACAATGCCTACGCAAAACCTGCAAAGACCCGAGCAAACAACAGAATTTCATGAATATTCAGCCGCCTCTCGCAGAACAGGGCGTTGACACCAAACGCATTCAGCACCTATTCCAAGAGCCCGACAAGCTAGTCGGACACGGACGCGGTGGTCTCAGACACTATATTGGCCACTGTCTATCACGGCGCCCGGTGGATCGACAGCCCCTCGGTGAGGAGACCTACGTTGCTAGAGAGTCCTTTACAGTCGATCGCGATATTGCTGTTACGAAGTATGGATGCGCCGTATATTTTGCTGCCTTGAGTCAAGCATGGTCTGGTCTGCATCCCACCGTATGATTGCTGCGAGGGTTCGGTCGTCGAGGCAGCAAACATTATGTTGCCGAAAACCGGGCCCGCCAAGTGAGCTGGTCCCTGGCCCCTTCAACCTGGGATCTTGATTCAGCGCTGATGTAGTATTTACAACCAAGTCTCTAAAGACAGGCATGGAATAGTTTATAGGAGACGGCGTTCACGATTTCTAGAGCGTGAGCTCTCCCTGAACCAGTACTAATGCGGACTATTCTTCTATACAAGCTTGCGAGACTTCGTGGCTGCTGGCCATTGACGAATATTGGATGCTAATATCTCACAAACCTGAGTCGCGTTCCATGCAGACTCCACGAAAAAGGAGTCGACTAACGATCTCGAAGGCCTCGGAGAGCATTAGCTTCTGTTCTAAAACACTGTAGGTGATTCTGAACCTCAAAAGCCAGTGTGAGAAGCGAGATTGGTCGTCTGAGAGATCAAAGGTCAGCTCATATGCACTCCATCTCAGCGAGACGTGTCTCTGGTATACCGAAGGGAGCCGGTTGTGTAGCTGGGGCTTCCTCCGCCACAGAGATGAAAATGGAGCGGTGTCAGGGCTTGATCACTTCTCCGACATGTTGCTCGACCTCGTGCGTGTTGAGGTAGTTTATCAACCAGTGAGAGTGAGCCATGATTGCGAGAATGTTGCAGATTAAACTGCTTTTTCCCTCAAGTATGAAAGGAGGCAAGGCACGCAGGAAGATGTGCAGAGGCATAGGAATGGGCATCACAATAGGGACTTGCTGCTACATGTTGAACTGTCTACGCACAATACCCTCAAGGGAGAGGCTCGATGCCGCTTCGTCTCGCATAATGCTTTGCGCATCTAACAATACCCACTGAGGGCAGCCTCACTCTTAATCCGCGTTAGCTTAGCCCTCTCAATTGGAGTTTCAAACTGTCTGGACGTTCTCAGTCATTCCATCTGAGAGCACAGACCAGGCATAGCGGCTTCATGACAGGAGTGTTTCGGCAGCACCAGCCGAGCCACTCACTGCAGCCTAGGCCTTCCTGCCTTTCTTTCATGACTTCTTCCTCCTATTCCTTCTGACTCTACGACACCGCCATCAACGAGGTCGCCCACGGCGGCGCGAAACACACTTCTAATTCTTCTTCCTCTCCCCTCCACTTTGCTCCCCGGCAGCAGAACACCAACAGCGAGCCCCACCAGTGCCGCCGTCGGAGGCTCCGCTGTCGTCTGCAGCGTGACCACGATTTGGCGCGTGGCTCTGGACTCCGCCGCCGCTCACAGCAATATTCTCCACTATTCGTTGGGCGGACGACGAATACCACTCTTTCTGTCGTCCGCCCTCAGGATACCTCGCCGACTCGGATGACAACCGCTTTCCGGTTTATTCGAAGGGCGACGTCCGCATTGTCCTTTCAATAGCAAATACCAATTCATGCTTCACGCAATCATTCTCAGCGGCCGCAGCCTCACCATTTGCGGTCTACTGGCGGCAAGCTTCAAGTTCGATCGCGGATTCGCGGCTAGCTCCGCTGAAAGACGCGTCACGCGTGAGCTTCGCAAACCAAGTTTGGCTTCATCACCGCAATCAAGTCACCCATCTCTTCGTCACGGACAGTTTTGGGTGGCAATGAGATGATGATCGGACCAACCGCTCGGTTCACAAACACTCAACGGTACGGCGAGGGAAGACAAAGAGCAGTAAATCTCGTCTGACGCCCTCCCTTGTCGATTGAAGACTGATAATGGGCAGGCAAACCATCCGACTACCGTCGTGGTCATTCGACAAACCATTTGGTAGTACTACTACGGAAACGAAGCCAGCGCCATCTTCAGCGGCTCCAGCACGCATGTCGAAACGCTACAGCCTTCTGGACCTCCCAGAGTCCCAGCGACTAAATCAAGTCAATGGCTCTGTCCAAACAGCTTTGGGCAGCATGTACAGCGGTAAGCAGTGGATCATGCTTCTCTACCTCGACGCAGACTGATAGTGGCTTAGTGCAATCAATAGCTATTGATGTTGTCTCTTCCGGCGTTGCTGTCTTTTCCGGCGAAAGCACGAAACATCATCGACAAAGCCAAGCACCTGGATCGACTCCGCAACAGAACGCTGTGCCAATGTCTTGAGCTAAAGACGCAGACAGCGGCCGCGAGTCTCAGCGCACGCGCGATCGTCCACCTCCTTCTTCCACCAGTCGAGCCCCATGGTAGCTGCAGGTTTCTGTGCAAGAACAAGCGGCGCGGACCAGGGAAGGAGCATGTAAACAGGAAGACGAGAGGGCTCAGTCTAAGTCTGGCGCAAGACATTCACAAGTGACGAGCACAGGAAAAGCATACAACCTCAACGAATCGACGAGCACTGTCCGGGCTCAGGGTAGAGCGCCTCACGATGGCCTCGTGGATTGCTGTCAGGATTGCTAACAGGCAGGCAAGTAACAGGCTGTCCAGACAGAGACATTGGACATATTATTGCTCAAGTCTGTCCCTCTAGGACCACTTGGGACACCCCAACGATTGGTCATTGGGTGCCCGGCAGCTACGGAAGTTGAACATTATCGCAACCCACTACCTTAGCTAGGCATACTTGATCGGCACTTGTCCAAACGACGCCATCTCGAAGCTCTCCAGTGGCGTGACAGCGGCTGTATTGCATGCTGGGGGCAACATAATGTCCGCTGCGACTTCTCAAGGGACAGCTGCTGCCGCTGAACTTCATCACAATCCACTATGCCTACATGATCGGACTTGTCTTCTCCGAGCCAACATAGATGCCATTCAGCTATCTCGCAGCTTCTATTGCTGGAAATTTGCCATTGATTGAAGCTGTATCGATTCCGGAAGCCGCAACACACAGTCGAATGCTTTGCAATTCCTCGAGCGACAGCTGCCATCGCCCAACTTCATTCGCTCAATTCATCAGCACCTGTCTTATCAGTTGAATCATATTATGGTGGTTGACCATCCTAGTGCGTAGTCTGATCTTTACAGAGACGCTTCTTCTGGCCATTACTGCCAACCGAAGCTGACCGAAACACTGTCCATCCTTTCATCCCTGATACCTTTCAAAAATTCGTCATATTCGTCCCTATCACCGTCGTCTCCGCAATTTGGGTATCTGCATTCATCGCTCTACTCAGAAACCGTTGCCATGCACTGGGAAAGGAATTTGAAAGGAGCAGCAGACAGCTGACAAGCCCCAGCTACTAATGGCCTGCATTGCCGTCAGCATTAGCAAAGAGACAGCAGCCCAAGTTCGCGGCCGATACCAAAACCAATGGTGCTCCTATGGAGGATTCTACGCAGTAGACGAGCCAGAGCCATTAGAGTGCTCTGTTGCGGTCAACGACTCAAGAAGCCCACGAAAGAAATCGGCACTGAAGATAGCCGGTCCCCTCCGACGCTCCTCAAGCTTCTTGTCGACACTAACATCAATGGCAAGAATTAGGTCATTCCAGTCCCCAGGAGAAGATGATTACATCGAAGTCCCAAGCTCGGGAACTTCTACTTTGGACAATGGAGATCGTGGCTCACACCGCAGCATCTCCTCCTCCTCCTCCTCTTCTCTAGGGTTCACGGCACTTCCACCCTTCTTTCTACGTAATTAACGGGCAACGAGAGTTTGGTCCTACAGATCTGGCCCCAAGAGACGATGACGGCGGAGCATAGTGCAGAGCAGCGCTACTCGATGGATCCATGGGTCATTCCATGTGCAAGCCCAGCATAGACGGTGAGCTCCACGCTGAAAAAACAGATGACGATGCCAGTCCCTGTCTTTTTATGCATCGAGCGACTAACGGTACCTAGAGGAGATCGACAGTGCTTTGCCTTGGCATAAAAATGCCTAGGGAAAATACTTTCTCCAACCTCCGTCTCACGTGCCCAACTTTGAATTATCAGATTGCCTAGGAGAAATACTTTCTCCAACCTCCGTCTCACGTGCCCAACTTTGAATTATCAGATTGGAAAGGGAGGATGTCGATATGGCAAGGCAAAAAGAACGTAAATAATTGTATTTCCGCATTACATATCAGCCAATCGAAGCTGTTGTTCCAACTATCTGCCGGTCGTTTCTGTTCCAAACCCAATATAAGCGCCTTTGAGAGATCCCTACAAGCATCAAGGTTGACCAATACGCCTCATTTGTCGTGTTCGACAAAAGGTACCTCAATTTCCTTGGTGCGGATGGTATGGATCCCAGCCCGGAGCTTTTCTGGAATCCACGGCTAGTAGCCACTGTCCTCAAAGTCGCCACTGTCCTCAAAGCCCCCAAACCCGGAACCTGGGTTCATTCCCGTGGAAGGACGATCACAAAACTTGTCCCCAGCATAGCCACAATTGTCGTCCCGTCGGGCGGGTTGACTGTTTGACTGCGTGAGAGGTCCACCCGGTCCAAGACCGGCGCCCTGAGGAACACTCGGAATGTTGTTAGTGTTGTGGTTGTTGGGTTCCTGGTACGACGGGGTGATATACAAGGGGCATGGGCAGGCATCCCCACCGCATCCGTTTTCGCAAGCGTTGTCTTGAGGATGGGCCGTGTTGTAAAGAGGAACCCTGTTGCCGTATGTAGGCCCGTGACCAGGCAGATGCTGGTCCTCGGGATTTTTGGGGTTGGCTGTCACGGGTAGAAAAGTGTTAGGGCTGACACGGCTACTGTCGGACCCGCCATGAGGAGGATAGTAGTAGGAGTACTTGTCGCCGGGAGGTTTGGCAGCGTCGCCATTTTCCTGGGGATAAGGGTTGTGGGCTGGGTTCTCATAATCTGTAGTGCCGACCCAGTTTTTTGTAGCTGCTTCGCTCTTGCCGTTCTGAGCTGCGTCCGCTCGGGCTTGAAGACCGTGGCTCTACAATATATCATCAATACGGGCTCGCCATCGCAGTGTGCGCTCTTGATGGTGACAGGCTCCACGTACCCTAGGCACAGGGGCTGGCAGGGCCAGCGCCCCAGACGCGGCGATAGACGCCAAGACGGTAAGAGCAGCCTTTGAATGCATTGTTGGCAACACTGCGCAGATCTCTCGATGACTCTGGTGTCGAGGTGATTCGGTCGATGAGACAAAATGTTCGAGCAGGAGGTTCTGAGATTCTGGCCGAGCGTCTGAACGAAGAGGAGATGGAATCGCTTATTTGTATCTTTCATGAAACATTTGATCTAATTCGAGGACTTCGCATCGATACGGATCCATGGCAAAGATGCTTCGTTGAAGCATTGTCGAGGAAACCATCGGCGCAAGACGATCGTCGGATTCTCGCGGAGGGCTGACATCATGACAGAGATGCGAAACTTGTTCTATGAACACAGCTTCGATGACCCCCGGTAATCCCGTATGTTGGAAGCTTGTTCCCTGGCAAAATTTCCGGAAACGGCTTTCAAGAGTGAACAATTCAACACAAGCCTGGAAATTTACGTGAAGCGCTCTCATTTTGGCTATTTCAGCTTCGCTATAGGCATGGAACCTTGCCCTTCCCTTTTTATAACTGTTCGCGAGGCGGGCGCAGAACTAGCCCCGCCTTGTGTTGCAGACGACTCGTATCGCTTTGTTCTCGCAAACCTATCGTCCGTGAGACCATCGAATCGAAGATTAGCTGATAGAGGTACGCGGGGCGAGATGCCTTTGCCAAACTTGTCACGGAGGTGTCTCGCATTGTTCCAGGGTGCGGCGTGAGCATCTGCATAACGCATCGGTCGGATGCAACAGATTTATTCTGCATTTTCTGGTTCCTGGCCCGAACGAAAGGAGACGTAGAGAGTTTGGAAGAGTCGCTGGAAGTCCCTGCAAGTTCCTGCGATGTAACAAACGCCGAGTTTGCTCGGCCGCTGAGGAGAACAAGAGGCTAGAGTAAGGTGTGGTCTGTGCACACGGCGCGATGCGTCCGACCCATCCTGGCGCCTTCACATGCCTGGAGTGAATGACAAGTTGGTAACATCCGAGAATCGCAATCAAGCACCACGAAGCAAAGACGCAGACAGCGTAGCTCTTCTCACAGCGTTTTGACGAGTTCTCACCAAAACATACTCGTACAAGCCGATCCTCGATTTGCTAGACGAGCGACTCCAAAGAGCATGCAATACATTTCATTTGGCACGGGAGATCCTGGCCTTGGTGTCAGTAAAGAGAGCTGACTTCCTTGACATTTATAGCTACTCGCCTGAAACGGCTCTATGGCTTCCGGGAAGTCTCGATACGGTTGGGGCTGTTAGCAATGAAGTACTTTTCCGCCGCCCTTGCCTTTGCTCTGACAAGCCGGGTATGTCTCTCGTACGCAGCACGCGCATGTGCGCAATAGTAGTTCTCGATGTGTCCGGCGAAAACTCCAATCTCGGCGCCGTTGCCCTCGAGAATGACAGTGCCCTTGTGGTTGCCCGTGTCATCAGTGCAGGTGCTGTCGTTGTCGATCTGGCCGATGACATATACCACGCTGTCAAGAACGAGAGAAGCAATGTACGTATCACATTCGGTTGTGCCCATGAGAGGACCAACGATTTCCGGGAAGTTGCATGTGGGTGGTGTTGCAAGTACGCCGGCTGCGACGAGAGGGAAGTGCATGATGTGGAAGAAGGCTGCTGGGTTGGAAGATAAATTACATCGGAAATCGTGCAAACGAGGGCGGTAGATATTGCCGGAGCTGGGCTGAAGACTGGGTTGCATTGGAACGCGCTCGTTACTTCTTGCAAATGTGCTCGGCAATTGGTTACATTGAGTTCGTCGCAAGTTTGCTCTGGGAACCCATCTGACCTGGCACTGCGAATCAACGCTAAAGAGCGTTAGAGTTCACATCTGTCGCGTGCTGAGCACGAGGTCGGGAAACCTAAAGTGGGTACGCTACTCAGACTCCACGTTGATTGGGATTCCCTGCGTTTGGAGCGCTCTCCCTGCAGCGCTCTCGAGATAGCTCCAATGTAGTGTAGTCCGATGTGAGGCTCACGCTCACAGCCGCCTTTTCTTTACACGTACAAAGAGTATTTCGCGCCAGCCAATGCTCTAGAGTGCCAGCTCATTTGTTTGTTTGAGAGAGACAGGGACCAACAGGATTGTTTCGTATAGGTGTGCTTATTTCAAAAGATCCCCAGAGAAACGGAGGGCTAGTACTGCCTGGATGAGACTGTAGGATCGGCCGCAAACACTATGTTGCATCGCTAGTGAAGAGGGCCAACAAATGGTACTCGAAGCTGGCCATGTCATCGTTGCGGCATCACCCGAGCAGAGCCAAAAGAGAAGAGCCTGCCGCTGGCATTGGAGATTTGGCAGCCCATACACCAGGTGCGGAAAAGTATCGAGTGATCGGCTCGTAGATTGCACCGTTACGGAAGAAGCTTGTTTCTGAGCTCGAAGCCTCGAATTTGTCCCCGAGGCAGCAGGGCCGACGTCGTGCTCGGCCGGCAGCCAGATTGGGTGAAGAGTGCCCAGGCAAGCGAGAGTCAAGCGGTATCTTTAGGAAAGGGCGAGAGAATACTTGACAGCGGCGCTCGCTGAATGTGACATCGTCGTGTGGTTGTTATTCCGGCACTCGTAGGTGATCCAGAGACTCTTGCAGAGGTTTTCTTCGCTTACTGTGTGATCAAGCCTGCTTCGCTTGCGGTTTCCAAGGCCTGATGCCAAAGCTTGGCCATCTTCTCGTAACCGTGATCACCAGGGTGTAAGTCATCAACCAGATCTCCGCTCCCATCGATTCCGATCTGGCTCATATCAGCTACTAACACCTTGAAGCCGCTGGCTACCTTCTTCTCCACAATGTGTGGAATCGCCGCATTGAAGATAGGAATCCAATCTCGAAAGCCTTCCAGAGGACAACTTATTATTTGCGCAACGATCAAAGTAGTCTCTGGAATCTTCTGCAAGATATAGTCGATTAGCCACTCCAGTCGCTCTGGTGCTTCTCCATTTGGTTCATCGTCGTGTGGAAAGGGGGCAAAATCGTTGGTGCCGGCGTGAAGAAGGACGACGTTCGGCTTTCGATCGAGGGAGTCGGAGAGGGCAGGTTGGGTCTTGTTGGCTATTGAGGCGATTGAATAGCCTGGATAGCCTTCTGTCTCGCCGTTTGACATGGGACCAGAGTGTTGAGAGCCTGCGCATTGGTGTGAGCGGTGGCCGACATGCCGTACAGAAGCCCTTACCGATGAATGTGACTTCTCGCTGTCCACAGCTGGCCATCAAGTAGTCATACAAGAATGCTCTGTAACCGTTCCCCCAAGCGCTGCCCATTCCGAATGTGATGGAATCCCCAAGTGGCATTATGCGTAATGGCATTCGCGGGCTGACTGTACATGGCTCAGCTCCTTTGGCCTTGGCCACGGCCCCTCCAAGGTCTCTCGCGGAGTCGAGAACGTTGAAGCGAACAGCCGCGAGCACAAAAATCGTGAAGAAGGCAACGGCGGCGTATGGGGCACAGCGCCGGAGCGGGATTGCAGTGGTCCACATGGTCCGTCCCGTGAGAAGGCGATTTGCCGCTAGCGACGCTCGATCGGCCCAAGGACCTTTTTGCTTTGCAGAGAGTAGAGAGGATAGCTTCGCGGACAGCGTGATATTGGTCTAGGTAGGCGCGTGGTCGTTTGGCTTAGCGTGTGGCTTTCACATCATAGGCGTAACGATCCTGATCAGGTTCCTTTCTGCATCGCCAATGCCTGGCCAGCTGGTCAATATCTGCGCGAGAGCTTCATCGCATGATTGAGTAGAAGTTTGTGGAGGTCGAAGTAGAAAGTAAGCGCACAATGGGGATATGAGAGATTGCCATCGTGCCACCCCGCCGCCGGAACGCAGCGGTAAGGCTGTCCAGAAGCGTGGGACTTTCCCTGATCCTGGTAAGCCCTCAGCATTGGCACGAAACGTACAACGCTTTGGTAGAGGTTCTCTTTGGGAGTTAAGGTTCCCTGGACCGGAGCTTGCAAGGCTGATTGTCCAGCGGTATTTTGCGGGCCAGTCAATGAACAGCGGCAGGACTCTTTCCGTTGCATATCGATACAGCCACAGCCGATATTGCAGAGCGTGCTTTGTTAGAGTGACTCGTATTGCACTGGGACTACAAAGGTTGAATGTGGTTAGACAAATAGAAAGGGGGAGAAAGCCGGGAGACAGAGTTACCCGGGGTTGCTGCTGCCTTGATGCCTGAGCCCGACCCGCCTCCAAACTCAATGCAATAATACATCCTTCTCCTTCTCCTCCACCCTCGTCACCGATACAGAGCAGAGCTGTCGACCACGTATCACGAATGGGTGAGGTTGAAATAGACTATGTTCTCCCGAAGAACGACCTATACCACCCATGTCCGCCCAGTATGGACTGCTTCCGGCGCCACCGCTGACGGTGGATAAGGTCAAGGTCAAGGTCAAGGTGGGCTACAGTATCTCTCATTCACATTCATACTCATCCAAGCCAAAGCAGAAGACGACCCTGCCCTACAGCAATGCCCACCCTCGGCTCCGGTGTCAGCCATTGGAACAACATCGACGACTCGCGATGGGTTCTCGAACGAGCGATGGTGGACACCCACCCCATCACCTCCCCCTCGCATGAGCCCGGTGTCATGATCAGCTACATCTCCTGTCCTCCGAAAGACGCCGAATCGAAAGGAACAGTCCTCCTCATACACGGCTTCCCCCAGACGAGCTATCAGTTCCGCCGAGTCATCACGCCGATCGCAGACGCGGGCTATCATGTCATTGCGCCAGACTATAGAGGAGCCGGGCAGTCGAGCAAACCATGGGATGGATACACAAAGATGGCAATGGCGGAAGATCTACACACATTACTCCGGATAATAGGCGTGCGAGGCAAGGTCCACGTTGTGGGACACGAGATTGGTATGTCTGTTCAGCCGCTGTGAGAGGTCCGTAGCGCGATTCTAACGGCAAGCAGGTGGCATGATCGCTCACGCCTATGCCATGCAGTTTCCACAAGACACGACCAGTGTTGCCTGGGGTGAGTGCCCTCTGCCCGGCACCGCCTTCTACGACGAGACGAAGCATACACTCCCGTTGTGGCACTTCACCTTCCATAACGTGCCCGACCTACCAGAAGCTCTCGTGACAGGGCGGGAGAGAATCTATCTCAAGCACTTCTTCGATCGACTGGCACAGAATTCAAACGCGATCAGCCCTCACGATCTCGACGTCTACACCAACGCATACTCCGCGCCAGGGGCATTAAGAGCTGGATTCAACGTCTATCGGACGCTCGAGCAAGATAAGCTGGACAATTTGGAGTGGCTCCAAGCGCGAGGGAAGAGCCAAGTACCATGCCTTGCTCTGTGGGGAGGAAGAAGCTTCGCGGATCTGGATACCGCAAGAAAGATGTGTGGGCAATTCTATGATGACCTCGTGTATGCGAAAACAGTTCCCAGCGCAGGCCACTGGATAGCTGAAGAGCAGCCTGCTGCTTTCGTGAAGACATTGGTGGGATGGTTCGAAATGTTCAAGTGAGTTTCAGAGACAGAACAAGATACCTTGCTTGCAGGGACACCGAGAGCCTGACTAGTACACTCATCCCTTCCTCCACTCGCACCCCGCGCTCTCCCGTATCCATCCTTCCGGGCGTGTGGCCCTACAAGCGACGGCCCTATGTACCTCGTGGGTTGGGCTCAAAGCGGTTTAGAGTAGGATCGCGACACTGCAGTGGTGTCGAAGGAGATTCTCAGCTTGCCTACTGTCCGTACCAGGACTCGCGAGCGTAAAGTTGCCCCATGTAGGGAATGATTCTCTCCATACCACTAAATTCCAGAGCCGACTACGAGTGTGCCCGATGCATTCCACCACGACTCTTTCGCCCCGTCAAAAGTCCGAAAGACCAGATCACTGTCTCAACCATGGCAACAGCAAGAGAACGTCACCCAAAACCCTATCAGACTGGCGAAGTAGATCCCCGTACAAGGGAACGCATCGTGCCAATGGAAGTTTTAAGTTGTGGATACTCCAGGTAAATTTCTCCATTCTTCCACCAAAATTAGCCCCCAAGCGCAAGCTGACAAAGGCCCTGAGAACCGGTACAATGACCATGAAGACCGCCCTCGAAATCCTCGGCTATCCGACCTGACATTGGGTCGAAAAGCGGCAAAAGAGCCATCTAGTCAGCAACAATTCATCGCCTTCGAGATGCATGACTTGGTCAGTCGTGCTTGAAGCGCCGTTTGGAAAATTCAGCACGAAGGGCTGCCGCATCGAATTCCGGTACCTTTGACAGCTATGCATATGAACCTTGAGATGGCCTTCCCATTCGTAATCCATCGTAGGGGACCAGTCCAGGGCCCAAGAAGGAACATTCGCGGCGGATCCGAGATGGAGACCACTGTAGCTAGTCCGAGAATACAGTGTTCTTCAATATCGGATCAAGAACCGAGGCGGTGCGCAAGTCTACCGATTTGATGATGCTTCCAGATTGATTCAGACGGTCGATCCATACGAAAAGCTGGTCCAAGTAGAAGCAAAAGTTGCCATGGAGCATGAAGCGCGAGCCCGGCACCGGATTGAGCAGCTCTGGAATTACCCGGCGATGCTGGAACCAAGGACTTCGTAAAAGATCACGTAGGACATTCGCCGCTTCAGATCCATATATGACGCCTCGAAGAGCTTGGCTGGAAAATACTGATTGCTTGTTCGCGGCTTCTCCTAGCCAGATGATCAGAGATCGACTCAGGCCGAACACCAATCCAATTGTTTGAACTTGCTGAGCTCTGTCTTCATCTTCTTTTTGATTGAGACACACAGCGTCCACCCGTATCACCCTTTTGAATGGAGGCAGCGATGGACGTGATTGAGCTTCCTCGGATGTGTTCTCAAGAATGCGGCGCAGCGCCCCGAGCAGGCTCAAGCTGATAGGTAGCTGAACATCGTCACAAGTGGTGTACTCGGTATTGATGCCCGTACCCCATGCATGTGACAGACTCGAAGACTGATCAAAAACTGCCAGACAGATAACGCGCATCGAAGCACGGAAAGGCTCGTCGATGTTGTTGGACAGCTCGAATTTGTGGAGTCGGACAAAGAGAGGTCCTGGCGACTTGCACGTACTGTAGAGAGACTCCAGACTGCTTTCGATCTTACTCAAGGCATTCGTAAGATCAGTCGTGCCGAAAGCCGTTTCGTCCTCGTTGCCGTACAGTGTCGGGTCCGTGACATCCTCATGATAGCCAGGTTGCGGCAAATGCTCCCATCGTGGGGAGAGACGTGAGAAAGAGTGATTTTGCTATAAATCAGCTTGATCAAATACCTCTCTCACAGCCCGGCTACGCCTCGTACTACGAAGCTGGCTCGCATGCATCGAAATACCCGTCAGAGTGAGACAGACAATGGTCAACTCCGTCAAGGCATGACCATCGGTGTTCTTCACGCGGTCTGGCTATTCATGAAGATAGTTCGCATTCCGGTTGCGGGTGTGCTATGAAGAGCAATAAAAGCAGCTACACCACACGAGGGCCCTTTCAACAAATAGATGTTCCGGTGCATCTCATCAATTTTCCGCGGGTGGTCGACTGGCAATTGGTGATGCAAAATGTGAGGAGGAAAGGTGAAGTCGAAAGACGCAGCGCCGATGCGCTAGTCTTCGCGCTAGTACATGTAAGCACGTGATTCGGCTATAGGTCGGCAATAAGCAACAGGGAACCTCATCCTCGCCCATATCAACAACAGCATCATCCTGGATCCATGACCCATCGCATTATGAATCCGAGCAAAGGAACGTCCCCTGATCTTCACCACCACATCGACGACGGACAAAGCAAGATGCATCTTCTTCTTTCACTTAATTCCTCCCCCCCCCCTTAGCCTCGGCCATATGAAAGTCTATTGCGGGGCTCTATACCCGAGGTGCCTACACGTGATGCCCCATCAAGCCATTCCCGAGATTCACAGTCGACGATTCAGACCTCACTCTACTCATAACCGTTAACCCATCCCCCTTTCTCATCCAGCAGAAAACCCATCGCAGTCGCCCAAAACGTCATAAACCATCATCATGGAGATCAAGAAACCCCAACAAAACGCCTACGTCCTGGGCGTAGGCCTGACGAAATTCATCAAGCCCCGCCAACAGCGCTCCTACGTAGAAATGGGCTTCGAAGCGGGCGTGAAGGCCATGCTCGACGCCCAGATCACGTTTGATGACGTGGAAATGGGCGTCGCGACGTTCTGCTATGGGGATACGTGCAGTGGACAGAGGGTGTTCTATCAGTTTGGCATGACGGGGATTCCGATTTACAACACCAATAATGCGTGTGCGACGGGATCGACGGGATTGCACATGGCGCGGACGCTCGTTCGGGCGGGTGCGGCGGATTGTATCATGGTGGTGGGGTTTGAGCAGATGCAGCCTGGTTCGATCAAGTCCGGGTGGAGTGATAGGCCTAGTCCCATGGGTCTTGCCACTCAGATGATGGAAGATGAATTCGGCAAGCATGATAGCCCCAGGAATGCGCAGTACTTTGCGAATGCTGGACGAGAGTACATGGAAAAGTGAGCGACCATGGTCATTTGGATCTCTCGAAAAGCTGACTCTTGTCCTTAGGTATGGGGCCAAAGAGGACGACTTTGCAGAAATCGGCCGTATCAGCCACGAACACTCCACTCGAAACCCCTACGCCCAATTTCAGCAAGAATACACCCTTGATGACATCAAGAAGTCGACCATGATCCACTTCCCTCTCACCAAGCTCCAATGCAGCCCCACCAGTGACGGCTCCGGAGCCGCGGTCATTGTATCTGAGCGTTTCCTCAAGTCCAAGCCACATCTCATGAACCAGGCAATCCTCATGGCAGGCCAGCAGCTGCAGACCGACCCTCCATCGCTCTTCTCCAAGAGTGCGATGGATCTGTGCGGTTTCGGAATGACCAAGAATGCCGTGGAGCTGGCGTATAAGGAAGCTGGTGTCGGACCAAAGGACATCGCAGTATGCGAGCTTCATGACTGCTTCTCCGCCAACGAGCTCATCCTGTTGGAAGGTCTTGGTTTCGCCGAAAAGGGCAAAGCCCACGACTTGGTCCGCAACGGCGACATCACCTACGGCGGCAAAGGTCCCATCATCAATCCATCTGGCGGTCTGATCTCCAAAGGTCATCCTCTTGGTGCCACCGGTCTGGCTCAATGTGCTGAACTGACATGGCAGCTGCGTGGATGGGCGAATAACCGCCACGTTGATGCCAAGGCTGCTCTACAGCACAATCTGGGGCTTGGTGGATGTGTCGTAATCAATGTATACAAGCGTGCAGATGGCAAGCAGAACAAGAAGCTGTCAGACCAAGAGGCAATCAAGGGTACCAAATGGAACTACAACCCAGCGACAGCAGCCAGGACGCCCTCGATGGAAGAGGCGAAACAGGTGCTGAGCAAGAAGTATGCGGTGCAGTACGCTCTGGCCGACACCCCAGAGAAGATCCAGTCGAGATTGTAAGCACTTTGCGACTTGGGCAGCAAGCATCAACTTTTGATTCCGTATGTCCGTTGCTTTCTTTTGAGTAGTTCCGTTCATCAGGGCTGCATCGGCAAGACGCCTTCCCGTCATGTATCGACAATGTGCTCCCAGAGGTGTCCCGCATACCCACTGCTCACCACCTGTCCAGCTCCAAGCATTCCCAATCGCCGTGGCCGGAAACGTACGCAGCCAAGTTGTACGCAACAGAATTGTTCAGCATGCGGTCATCCATGATCAACATCCTGCGAATATTTCCCTTTGCCTTGCATGCTTTCGAGGAATGCAGCCTGCATTCACCACAGTCCTCAACTCGGACTGCTTCTCGATCTGTGTGATGGTCGAGAGTTGCCGTCTCTACCCAGTCCAACGAAAGAAACTCCCGCAAAATCACGTGCATACGATTGCGATGAGTTCTGATGGCATCGAGGACCGGACGCCATTCCGCCACATAGCTCATTGCTCCCTCCGGCTCATCGCATTCGACACTCTGCAGCTCGGGAGATTTCTGGATCCAGCGAGCAAGAATGGTTGGGCTGATATCGCCAAGTGAAAAGCTCCTATGTTCCAAGGCTGGCATGTCGGGGAAATTCAAGTCGCTGAACATTGCAACGGCGGTTCATCAATGATCAGGTTTGTTAAATTTGGGGACAGTTTCGGTAGCATTCCCTTCCAGAATCGCTGTCGCCATTCCCAACGTGCGTCGAATTGTAGCGTCTTCAAAGCGCCCACATGAAGCTCTTCCCACCAACGCGATTGCACATTCTCGTAGTCAGGTTCAGCGTCCAAGATTCTTAAAGCTACCTTGGCGCCTTCATTAGGCAGCACCACCCATTGACGGCAGCTTTCGATTTCCTTCACGCCGCAGCAGCCTCTACGACGAGCAGCCGCTCATCAAGACGACTGGCGTGGACAGCTTGAAGAGAGGACACAAGGCACCAAAGAAAGGAATCAATGAGAGCAGATTGTTAAGTCGTATCATCGTTGATTGAGCACAAAACCACATACCGCTCACAATTCATATTCGTTCTCCATCGTTCATTGCCCAGACCTTGTCGTATGCTATCCCATCATCATCATTCGTAAGCGCGTCCGAGAAACACGTGGAAACAAGGACGCTCAAATATTGTGTAGAAAGTGCGATCCAAGGCGCTTCTAGCTTCTCCTCCTCCTGTCACCTCTTTCATCCCTCCAGGGACTCTCATCAGGATACCGCCTCCCGCTCACACCGGTGTCTGCGAATCTGGTCTGTTTCGGCCTACTACGGTGTCCATCGTCTTCGGGATAGTCCAGATCGTCGTCGTTCATTCTGCCGCCCCTCCTATCCCGAGGATCTCTCATGTCGCGTGGGTCGCGGTAATCTCTCGGATTTCGATCCCTAGGGTCACGATCTCGAGGATCGCGAGAATGACTCATCTCTCGAGGATCTCGGGGCGGAGGGGCGCCGCCTTCAGCATATCTTCCCCCGCCAGGTGCTCCGGGTGGCATGCCTTCAGGACCCGGTGGTATGTCATCGTAAGGAGCAGGCGAATTGTTGTAGCGTGATCCCGGAGGTGGTCTTCCTGGACTATCAAACCTACGATCTCGAGGGTCTCTCGGGTCTCTTCGATCACGCGGATCCATATGAGGTGGAGGACGGCTACCAGACTCGGGGCTTCGGCTCGGGTACCGTTCTTGTGCACGTCGGATAGATGGATTGCGCATGGGAGGCCCGCCCGTATAGTCTTCAGGTGGAGGCCGAGAGGGTGGTCTTGCCATAGACGGAGGTTGTTTGGCTACATGAGCTGCGAATAAGGGCCCTGCTGAAGGTCCAAAAGATGGTCCTATACCGTTGCCTGCTGGAGCTGCTGGCGAAGGAGACTGAGGTCGCTCATGTGTGGAGTGTCGCCTACCCGGCGGTGGCTCGTCATACCCGCTGCTAAAGTAGTCGTCGGCCTCTTTCTGGCTGGGCGTAGGCTCGTGGCTCTTCGAATGTCGCAGTCCTTGGTCTCGTGATTCCGGGCGAGAGTGATTTCGGCGATGCTTGCTGGAGTCTGACCCAGTGGGATGTCTTGGCTGAGGGCTGTAAACAGGATCTTCGTCCTCTGCATCAAAGTCTTCGTCTACCACGCCTGAGATGGGGCGCTCTGGTGGTCGTTCCAGCTGCGAGCTCCTCCGATGATGATGACCGTGTCCAGAATGCTCTCTTGGCGAGTAGCGATTCTCGTATGATCCCGCAGAAGTCGGTGGAATCTCTTCAGGATGGTGATATCCCTCAGGATGACTTCTTCTCTTGGCATCGCGGTCCCTACTGCGGCTGCTTACCCTGCCGCCCCATAAGTGCGGACTGCCCACATTCCGAGCGATGCGCCCGAAGGTCGACGCAGCCTCCTTGCCCTTGCCCATCATTGTCTGGCGCGGACTAACTGCCGGACGCTTTGAGTTGCGTCGAACAATGGAAGGTCTGCCATCCACGTGCCTGTACAACGGATTGCGGAAGTACGCCAGGGCAGGACCTCTTGAATCCACTGAACCCTCGTCATCGGTTGGCGGGTCCCCTTCTCGTCTGGGCGGACGCTCGGGGGCATGTAGTCTTCTTGGCGGCTCCTCATGCTCCACTTCGATCTGATGTCGACGCTCCTCTTCCTCCGCTTCTCTCCGCAAGCGCTCGGAGACGCCTTCATACCACGCAACCATGTGCTTGTCCGAGTCGTGCGGGAAGCACTCTCTGGGCAAAATCTTGGGAAAGATCTCGCCCGTATCTGCATCTTTGATATCCCACTTCTGTACGGCTTCTCTTATGAAGTCCGAGTGCTCTTCGGGGCCCAGCAAAAGCTGGATTGTCTGCCACATAATCCATCCTTCAGTCTTCAACGCCGGAACCGTCGGATCGGTGAATGCTGTCGCATGCGTATACGCAGGTGGTTGCAAGCTGTGAAGGCATCCCAGGCTCTTGTAAATGAATGCGATACTTTCGCTAGGAGTGCCGAGGAAGAGCTGGTCATAGTTGCCGTGCAAGTCGCGGTAGAAGTGGGCCAGCTGGTTAGGCGTAAGATCGGGATTGTCAGAATGCTCATATCGCTCATTCTATGAGATATTAGCATCTGCAGCCTTGACCCGCCTCAAGACGGTACTCCGAACATACCATGAGGTTCTTCAGTCCTCGCAATAAGCTCTTCAGCTTATCCGTACCCGTCTTGTCCGGCTTGAAGAGGTATCCCCAATACTCGTACGCCTCACGCTGCTCGCTCTCCGTCTCATGCTCGTTGGCCCCCTCCTCCCGCTCCTCTTCCACCGCGCCCTCCGGTGGCGGTGTGTGTACGGGCGCCGCGTCCGCCATGGTACCTGCTCAGGTGTCTGACCCAAGTTGATGTTGCGCTGCTAGATGACGTGAGACGGCGAATGCAGAGCCGGGCTTCTAACAGTCGTTGAGATTGGCTTATACTACATAGGGTGCGTCTGAAATAAGACGTTGTTTGTATCTGATGGTAGGTCCCGTGCGATAATCAAGTGGCCGGATCCAGCTGCTACGGTCAGTGATAGCAATGTGTGAGCAGAATGGTAGCGGCCGCGAGGTTGTGAAAATATTGCGACATGTCACGAGAGGCGACAAATGTCTCTGAGGACGGCGTGACGATGTTACGCACGTGTTTCCCGTCGCCCGTGCCGAGTCGTGTTTGTGATACCAGCTACGTCACCACCATCAATCACCACGGATGCTGCTCCGGGGTCTCGTATCGGAAGCAGGGGCGTCAGGACTCATCACATGCAAGTCAGCATGCACATCGCTGAGTACATTGAGTAAGAGACGTTATACTCTCATTACAAGTCTTTTCATTCACTCATTTCTAGCTATTGGAGACTCGCTGTCAGAAGTCTCATGCACAGAATACAGGATGGCTTCCAGACCCACTGGACCGACCATCTGCTTGCAGTCACGTTGCAGGCCACGCCAAGCCGAAGTACATCTATCGCGCTTCAGACTTCAGTGCCATGAGCTGCTCTCGCAGTAGCTTCTGATGCGCACTGTAGTCAAACGTGGACTCGAGAAAGCACCAAAGGTGACCTTCCTTGCGATCCGTATGTGAGGAACACTACACGTGGGTCCTCTAGTGCTCGAGCAGTCTCAAGCTTCCCTGCACCACGACGTTCTCGAGGACGGAACCTGGTGGGACGTCGATCGTCTGGCCCTCGGTTGCGACGATGATGACAGTGCCCTTCATGACGACGCCACGGCCGAGGTTGACGGCACCGGTGATGGTGAGGTGGTCAAGCTCCAGGATCTTGGGGATCGATGGAATGCGAGACTGGAAGTTGGAGACCTTCTTGAAATCGCTGCCCAGCTTGATGAGCGGGGCTGGACCGAAGCGGTTGGGGTCCATGATGAGCTGGCCGTGCTTCAGCGTGTAGAGATCCGACTTGACGAGCATGAGGTCGGAGCAGGTCTTGACTGGCAAGAAGCGACGACGTGGGACGTTGACACCGTGCGCGTTGTTAAAGTGGCGAATGGCCGCACCGACGGCGGTCTCGAGCTGGATGATGCTAACGTCCGCCTCGCCCTTCTTGTCGGCTGGGATGCTCTTGCCGTTGGGGATGATCTCCATGGCGAGCTCATTGTTCTCAACAATGCGCTTGACGGCACGCAGGTTCATCCAGATGTTGTTGGTGTTGAAGTACTTGAACTTCTTGATCGACTTGAACTCGTTGACGTACTGCTTTGGCACCTGGGCAATCTCCAGAAGACGAGCCTGTCCCTCGTAATCGATGATGGTACCACCCTTGACATCAGCCTTGGTCTTGTCCGTCAACTCCATGATGTACTCTGCTCGTGTCTCCACCATGTGCTGCAGGATGTTCAGGTCGACGACGGCTCCCAGGTTGTCGGCGTTGGAGAGGAAGAGGATCTCGATGCCGCGGTCAAGCAGCTTGTCGAGGATGCCGGAGTTGTAGAGCGACTCAAACACGTCACCGTGGCCTGGTGGGTACCAGTCGGAGATCTGCGAGTCGTAGGACTTGGGGGCTGGGAGGAGCGAGTCCTTGAGGATACGTGGGTAGCGGGACTGGTTGAAGGTCATAATGTCGATGTTGTGACCCTCGTATTTCTTGATGATGTTGGCGGTGTCGGCGTCCGTGTTGAACGAGTTCATTAGCACGAACGGGACGTTGACGTCGTAGGTGCGGTTGAGGAATTCGATCTGACGGACGGAGAGGTCGAGGAAGGACATGCCCTCACGGACCTCGATGACGGACTTGGGGCCAACGCATCCCATGGAGGTACCGAGACCGCCGTTGAGCTTGAGAACGGCGAGCTTGCTGAGGAACTCGACAGACTCGGTGTTGCTCAGGCTGTTGTAGTCGACGACCTGGTCTGGCTTTGGTGGGGAGATGCGGGACCACTCGATCTCGTTGCCCTTGGCCTTGTCGTTCAAGTACCGACGGAAGAGGGCGAAGAAGTTGTCCATCTCAGTCTCGAAACGCTGCGAATTGTCAGATCCTCTGCTTCCTAGCTCTTGAACGCTCCTCTGCTCACCTTCTTCTCGCTGGGGTCCTTGACGCCGTCCGCCAAGTTGTTGAGGGCGTTGCGCATCTGGGATGCAGCGACGGAGGTCGAGGTGTTTTCGAAAGCCTAATTGATCTCATGTCAGCCTCTATGAAACATGTAGCATTGCGGCACTGGTAAGAATAGCGGATCTGGGTCGTGCAGTCCTGCCCATGTCGTTCGAAGTTCGGCGGGTCGAGGTGTAGGAATGGACGAAAGTTGGTGACGGATGATTTCGTCGTAGTAGAGATTGCAGTGAGTGGTTGGCCGTTGCACGCAACATCATGCATGGCAAGTGTGAAGCGCGAGAGGATGGTGTTGGGCTCCGCCACGTGACGACGCATGGGAGCTGGCTGCAGAATTTTGCAAGGACGATCGTGGAGGAAGGCGGCTGCAGGAGTTCGCCGCTGCGGCTGCATGTTTGCTTCGAAACGTCGAAATTCGAGTCGCTGGCCATTGCCAGCGAGGCAGTGTGTCTGCTCGCGATGCCCTTGTATACTGCTTGATCCATATCCGCCGCTACTGCTGAGGCTGCTGCTCTGCTCTGCTGCTCCTCCGGGGGCTTGGACAAAAAGGAGGTGTTTCATACATACCACATGGGACTGCGACTTGCCATGGTGACGCTCGCTGGCGTCGGCGCCATTGGACTTCATGTGAGAGGGTAGGGCGTCCTTGATCTTGGAGGCCATCTTCTCCATGCAATCTGTGAGTGTGTTGATGAGAGGTGTGTTCCTGCGAAGAGCGGTCAGTTGGATGTCAGTGGAAAATGGTGAAAGCAGTGTTGCAGTAGCTCACTCACAATGTGGGGTCGGTGAGGTCAGGTTGTCGTGGGGATGATGGTGTCGCACGGGACCTGCTTTTGACAGCTGGAGGCGCCGGCGTGTGCGGTGGTGGATGGGAGGATGTGCGAAGAGGAAGGAGGCGGAGGAAGTGAGTGAGGAGGTGGTCGTCGGTGGGCAGGTTGTTTCCCTTAATATTTGGACGCGGTGCACGCTCGATGTTTTGGTGGGGCACCTTCCGCAAGCTGCAGCAGGAAAGAACGCTAGGCCAGGGTCCAACGTCACCCGTTGGGAAGGAGCCACCCACCCAACCACCTCACCTCAGTAGTCTTGAAGTGGAATCGGAAACTCGAGATGCTGCTCCAAGGCCGGCAGCTCTCCGTTAGCACCTCAGCGTCTGTTCCCTTTTGCTATCGGCTGCAGCTCAAATTTCCTGCATCTCTCCCTTGTGCGACCACCGGCACGCTCCCGCCGCGCATGGAGCAGGTTTCTCCTCCCGATCAGGCGGTCCGCGAGCCGAGATTGAGCATCAGGCCTCCTAACGAACCTTGAGGACTGATACCGGGCGCCACACATACGGTGAGAGAACGAGCAAGTGCATCAGTACAGCAGATCTGTCTCAAGCCACACAAGACATCCATCCATGAATCCCACTGGCAGGTGTCTAAATGTTTAGAGTTTCGGCATCTCGCCCACCTCATCTCCAGGTCGAAGCCCCAGGACAGAGCTCTGGAGAAGACGTGGACCACGCTGCCACGCGGCTGGCACACCTCGGCCATCTGCCACCGCACGTTTATAACTTCGTACCACCCATACCTACCAATTACTCCGTTGCTATTTCCACATCCCCATTCTTAATAGTGCAGGCATTGGGCTCGCCATCGCTATCTCGCGGCATGTCAAGACCGAAAAAGTTGCCTGGCGCGGGTCGGGATCATCGCATCTGCAGGTCCGCTGCGGCGCTGCTGCCCGCGGCCGCCACCCGCCGAATGTCTCTCGACGCCGTGACAGCACAACTCACGTCAGCGAAGCAGAGCACGTGGACCATGGAGAGGCCTGCCGTCGCGCCGATATCAAAAATTCGGCAGAAACAGCAACGCCGGACATGGATGGCCGGTTGCAACTGTTTAGCAGACCTGAAACGTGCACATCCCACGCCGAGCAATCCACCTTCACGCGTCGTTCAGGAGACGTGTGGAAGGGAAAGGGGAACGACGACAACTCATCAATCCAGCAGCTCCCCAAGGCGGATGTCCATTCTTCACTCACTCTGCAGGTACACTCTTTCGGCATTGGCTTATCTCAAGGCTGGAATTCGACCCATGCATGTCCCCACTGGCGTTTCATAGACAGATCACCAAACAGCGCCTTCCCCCGATGCAGATGCAGGTCCGGCCAGCCCTGTTGCTGCGACATTTTGTCTTGAACACATGTTGTGCCTCCTACGTCGCCTTTCACTTGGATGCTCAGACATTGTACGGCTTGATGACACTGAGTCTCGAAGAGGCTCTTGAGTCCACTGCGGGAGTCGTGCTCCTCTCTCCAGATGGCGGCCTGGCCCTGGCCTTCCCCGGCGCTGAACTGTCGACTCTGGTAGCCCGCTTCGCCTGATCTTCTGAGGACGGAACATCTCGAATAATCTCCACAGCAGGCGCATCCGCAAAAGCAATCGCCCGGGGCTTCTCGATCCGCAATTGCACACGGGCTCCAGGCAAGACAGCATCCAGCATCTTCTTCCTCAGCTGCGAAATCGTGAAATCAGCCAGCATCTCCAGCGTCTCAAACGAAGTCTCTTGGATGACCTGCCACACATCATATCAGCCAAACCTCCCCTCCACACGAGACTGTAGAATCAAACAACGAACAACTCACCTGTACCACCAACGCTTCAAAATTAAACAACGCAGCGGTCTGTCCAGTCTCCTCCGCATCCCCCCGCAAATTCAACGCCACACTCACCACCAACGGCTGTTTCTGACTCCTCTCGTACCCATTCACCCCAATCAGCGTCATAATCTTGATCCCTTCCACTCTAAACACCCGCGAAAACTCAACCACCTTCCCTTCCAAATCATACCCCGTCGTACTCAACAGACTTACCCCCCTCTCACTAAACATACTCGCTTTCGGCAACTTCACCTCCACCGTACTCCTCGCCACCACAAACCCCCTCCCCTCCTTCGCCCCTAAAAGCCGTATCGCGCGCTCTACATGCTGCGATACTCCCTCCGCCGTCTGCCCCTGCGTACTCCGCTTGCGGATCTCCTTGGCCAGAGCGCCGTAGTGGATCGTCGAATCGTCCAACCGGTCTTCATGGCATGCGAATGTCTTCTGGAAGAGCAGATTCAGCGTGAGTAGGCAGGGTTGTTCTTTGGAATTGCCCCAGACGTCCGGCGCGAGGATCCCGTGGGGGAGTTGCAGGTTTTGGATGCTGATGAGGTCGCGCGTGGTGGGGTCGTCTGTGGTGGTGGTCAGGCGGGCCATGGAGTCTACGAATCCCGGCTCGGGGTGATGGTAGGGTTGTTGTTCTGGAGTAGGAGTAGGAGGAGGAGGGAATGCTGCCATGTTTTTCTTCTTATTTTTTTTTTTTGTCGATGTTTGTGTGTTTGGGGTTTGCTACTCGAATGGTGTGGCGCGGTGGGATGGTACTGACGGATAAAATTTGACGCGGGACCTGGGTTTGGCGCTTACCTTAGGGTTTCTTGGGGTTATGTGAACGTTGTTGATACCCTAATAAGAGTTTCTTAGGCCGGCGAGATGCTTATCGTCGAGATTTCCTATTATCAATGACTGTGATATGAAGTTGCATCGTTTAGGAAAATTAGCAGTTTGTCCGATGTGATTTGACAGAAGAATGGGAGGTTTTGCTCCAGAGACTTGTTACTCGGTCTATTTCCAACGCGGACGCAAGTCAATGTGCATGATCGTGTCAAACCCGAGACTTTCTCATGACAGGCGCTTCGAAAGATGTTACGAAAGGCAGTGGATGTATCACAGACGTATTTGCACCACTGATATCTATATTCGTTTGCAATGACCTCTCCCATACCCCGCAGCCTACCATTGTCCACGGCAGAATGCGTTGCACTCTCTCCGTCATTGCCAAGCAGCGACATTCTCACAATATTGTTAGCTCCTTGCTCTGTCTTGGCTGCCCTGAAACTGGAAGGCACATGCTTCCAGGAATCGTTCAGCGATATGCTCTCCACTCCATCAATCGTATGCCCAGAACTCATGCCATGACACCCATTCCGAAGCGCGGGTAATTCATCTTCGTGTTTAGTTACACGGCACAGAAGTACAACATCGCAACATGCAGATCAAGCAAGAGGCTACGGCTGGTGTGGACGGGTAAGTAAGGAAGGTCATGATCCTCGACCTGAATGCAGGGGCGCAGCTCTGTAGCTCTCGATCAATTCGTCTTGGAGGTCACTTACGGCTTCTCTGCATTGGGACGGGCTCCAGGTCCCAACGAGGACGTAGCTTCCGCTCCGCTCTCGGGATCGCAGAGAGGCTTGTCTGTCTCGAAACCCAAACCGGTGTTGGCGCCCGTCATGAGCACGATCTCTCTGCAGTATACACCCATACAGCCGTTGCTTCGCAGTGGAAAGTGAATGTAGCTGCGCGGAAGGATAGGACTTCTGGAATGATCTCGTGCCGGGACTCTGATATAGCGTGCTGCCACTTACACGTCGTTTTGGGTTGACGCAGTATCTCCGCCTCGTTGTACGTATTGTGAAAGCACAACGCCAGAAGGCACGCAGGAAAGCGCTGACACAGCTCTTCCCCTTATGCTATCCCTGTGCGCTGAATGTCGAAGCTGACAGCGCCGAAGGAGAGCCAATGGCTTTGTTGGCTCTCGATGGCCGTTCAGTCAGCTGCTTGTGGAACTGCAGTTGAAGCGTGACGGAGCTGGTTGGCGGCATGTACGAAGCACCTTGAACTTTGAGGACCGAAAGTGAGCTTGGCCAGTATGCATGCTGTGGCGTCTACGCAAGACGGGAGGTGGCACGGCATGATACGGCGAGGGAGAGAGAGGTGTTGTTTTGCGCGCGAAAGAAGGAAGAGAAGCGATTATATTGGCTGTGGCCTATGCACAGCGTGGTTGCAGGGATCGGCCGCACGATGACGCTAATCGAGGTTCGGTTCTTGGATCGTAACGGCAGAATCAAGGCACATGTGCAAGGCGACAACGGCAACTGCAACACGGAGCGTTCTCGTGGCACTCGCAGGCAGCAGGGAAGATGGTGAGAGAAGGGGAGCCATGGCCAGCAGGTCAGACAAATGTCAAAGGCAAAATAATAATGTACCGCAGAGGCAAATATATCTATCGCGAGGAGGGTTTGCGCTAAGCAGGATGCGAGATCAAACGTGGCCGAGTTTCTGGGCGGGAAGCTCGAGCTCCTCCCACTTTCACATTGCTTCACATCGCCTACCTTACCTTACTGTGTACTCTCCCCACCACCTCTTCACCACCACACGCCCGCCTCTTCTTCTTCTTCCCCTCCACATCTTCACGCTCCTTACCTGCGTCGTCCTTGTTTGCTCCTTTCACACCATCATCTCCTCAGCCAATTGAAACGCCGGCGATTGCGTCCCCACAGGCTGACAGCTGCGCCAACATTGGCTCCCATCTAGCTGATTAGCTGACCCGCGCAGCTCTCAGCTTCCACACACCCAAGCGCCAAACTGTACGAGGTCGCCTCCTCCGGCCAGCTCGAGGGCACCGCCATGGCCTCAGAAAAGATGGAGCACGAGACCAAAGCCCAGGGGGTCATCGAGGCCGCCCAGGACCCCAACAGCTCCATCAGCGCCGAGCAGGCAGAGCAGGCAGTCATGAAGCAAGCACGGCAAGCAGGCGCCGCAGCCTTCGAGTTCGATCCGGACGCGACACCCGAACAGAAGGCTGCACAGGCAAAAGCGGTAAGACGAAAGCCCAATGGCACAAACGTGGCATCGAACATGTGAAACTGATTTCATGCCCAGAATGCCGGTCCACGATTACAAAGAAAGCACAAGACTGCAGCGCTTGTCAGCGATGCCGACGACGGCGAGGCCGCCGGCTATGATCTCCCACCCCCGAGCAAAGAGGGTGCCATCGCTGCTCCCCCGTCTCCCACGTCCGCCCAAGCGAACGGCCATGTAGGAAGAGACGGAGAGGAGGAATTCGCCAAAGTAGGCTGGGCGCCGAGATTCGGAAACCCGGCAGACAACGAGGAGGTCATATATCAGGATCACCAGACATTTCTCGAGGGCAAGATCGATGACAAGTTCTTCGGAGATTGGTATCACAATGCAGCCGTCATTGTCTTTGCATGTCTCTCCTCTTGGGTGGTTGCGGTGTTGGGAGGTGGGCTGGCCTGGGTCTTCCTGATCATGGCGGCCTGCGGTACATACTACCGGACATCGATACGGAGGGTACGGAGGAACTTTCGAGACGACATTACCCGTCAGCTCGCGATGCGCAAGCTGGAGACAGACACGGAATCGCTCGAATGGATCAACAGCTTCATGGTCAAGTTCTGGCCCATCTACGCACCGGTACTGTGCTCGACCATCGTAGCCTCTGTGGATCAAGTACTGAGCACGTCGACGCCCGCCTTCCTGGACAGCATGAGGATGAAGTCTTTCACGCTCGGCACTAAACCGCCACGGATGGAGCACGTCAAGACATATCCCAGAGCCGAGGACGATTTTGTCATTATGGACTGGAAGTTCAGCTTCACGCCGAACGATGTCGCAGACATGACAGCGAAGCAGGTCAAAAACAGAATCCAGCCAAAAGTCGTCCTCGAGATCCGAGTTGGCAAGGCAATGATCTCGAAAGGTCTTGATGTCATTGTGGAAGATATGGCGTGCACGGGTACGATGCGTGTGAAGATGAAGCTGCAGCTCCCCTTTCCGCATATCGACCGAGTTGAAATATCCTTCTTAGGCAAGCCAGAGATTGACTACGTTTGCAAGCCGCTTGGTGGTGATACCCTCGGCTTCGACATGGGCTTTATCCCCGGCCTGCAGAGTTTCATCCAGGAACAGATCCACGCCAACCTCGGGCCTATGATGTACGACCCGAATGTGTTCCCGATCGAAATTGCGAAGATGCTTGCGGGCAGCCCAGTCGACCAGGCTATCGGAGTCCTGCAAGTGCACTTCCACGGTGCTCAAGGACTCAAGAATCCCGACAAGTTCTCAGGTACACCTGATCCCTACGCCACGGTCTCTATCAACAACCGGGACGTTCTGGGTAAGACGAAGACCGTACACGAAAACGCTAATCCTCGATGGACCGAGACTGTCAATGTCATCCTCACAAGTTTGCGTGAGCCACTCACAATCAACCTCTTTGACCACAACGATTACCGCAAGGACAAAGAGCTTGGTACAGCGACCTTCAACCTCGAGCAACTGGAGAAGGATGACGAGTGGGAGAACCAGACACTCGAGGTCATTGCGAATGGCAGGCCGAGGGGCACCATTTCCGCCGACATTCGCTTCTTCCCCGTCCTTGAAGGTCGCAAGCTGGAAGATGGCACCGTCGAGCCACCTCCAGAGAGCCTGACAGGTATCGCCAAGTTCACTGTGGAACAAGCGAAGGATCTTGACGGCACCAAGTCCTTGGTCGGTCAGCTTAACCCATATGCTGTTCTGCTTCTCAATGGCAAGGAAGTGCAGATCTCTCAGAAATTGAAGCGCACAAACAATCCGATTTGGCCAAATGCCACTAAGGAAATGCTAATTACGGACCGGAAGAAGGCCAAGCTGGGCCTGGTGATCAAGGACGACCGAGACTTGGCAGCCGATCCCATCATTGCTAGTTACCAGATCAAGCTCGATGACCTTCTCGATTTGACCAATAAGGGCCAGGAATGGTACAATCTGGCAGGCGCGAAGACAGGACGAGCGAAGATGACGCTACAGTGGAAGCCAGTCGCTCTTCGCGGTGTTACCGGCGGTAATGGCTACGTGGACCCGATTGGTGTCATGCGCTTCCACTTCCAGTCCGGTCGCGACCTGATGAACCTTGATACACTCGGCAAGTCAGACCCATACGCTCGTGTTCTCCTGTCCGGTATCCAGAAGGGCCGGACTGTCACTTGGAAGAACGATCTCAGCCCAGACTTTGACGAAATCTTCTACGTCCCCGTGCACTCTACACGCGAGAAACTGACAGTCGAGGTCATGGATGAGGAAAATGTCGGCAAGGACCGCACAATGGGACAATTGGAGATCGATGCTGCTGAGTACATCCGACAAGATGAGAACGGCGAGTACATGGTACACGACACCAAGAACAAAGTCATCTCTGCACCGCTCCGTGTTGGAGCAGGCCAACCAAAGGGCACCATCAACTTTACTGTCGCTTTCTATCCGACGCTGCACGTTGTCGACCCCGAGGAAGAGACCCGAGAGAAGGAGAACGAAAAGATACGAACCAGCGAGGATACTTCACCAGAGAGCGTGGACACAAAGGAGCCAAACGGGACTGCCACTAGCACTTCAACGACCCCTTCAAAGCCAGACGTGGGGCGCAATGGTACGGCTGGGACTATCAGTACCTTGCGCCCGACAGCAGATGAGATCAAGATGCGCAAAGTCCTTGCTCAGAATGAGGACGACCAAACGGAAGCCGAGGAAGTCCGGAAAAAAGAGCCACCAAAGGTCAAGATTGGTGTGGACGATCTCCAACATTATGGTAAGATCTATATCTTGCGCAGTTCGTCGATTACTTGCTAACACGAGACAGAGTCTGGATTGGTAGTATTCACGATTCATGAGGGTGAACTGGCCCACCCAGGAAATTACCTGGAGGTTGTCATGGACGACATGAAGTTTGCCGCTTACACCAGCGCCAAGACTCGCTCTCGGCAACACATATTCAACGAGACTGGTGATGCTATGGTGCGCGAGCTGGACTTATCTCGAATCACGCTGCGGCTGGTGTCATATTCCGACTCTAAGGGCTCCGAGACCCACAGTGTCAAGGCGAAACTCACTGGTAATACGATTGACACTCTACGGCGATGCCTCTACACTCCTACAGTTGTGACGTTGAAAGACGAGCATGGCCATGACAGCAAGATCAAGGTCTCGATGCGCTACCTCCCCGTGAAGATGCAACTGGACCCCAGCGAGTCATTCAACAACCAAGGCAACCTTCGCGTCGAAGTACTCGACGCTGCAGACCTTCCTGCGGCAGATCGGAACGGCTTCTCAGACCCATTCTGTCGCTTCGTCCTCAACGGAGATCAGGTGTACAAGACCAACGTGCAGAAAAAGACCTTGCATCCTGCGTGGAACGAATTTTTCGAGGTTCCAGTGCGGAGCAGGACCGCGGCCAAATTCCAGGTCGATGTCTATGACTGGGATTTCGCAGACAAGGCAGATTTCTTGGGCTCTGCTGGCATCAGTCTCGATGTGCTGGAGCCGTTCCAGACTCAGGAAGTCATACTGAATTTGGACGGCAAAAGCGGATCTATTCGGCTCAAGATGCTCTTCAAACCAGACTATATCACAAGATCGAGACAAGGCTCATCCACTTTCCATGGGACATTTGCGGTGCCAGGCAAGATCATTGGCGCACCAGTCAAGGGTGTTGGCAAGGTGGGTAGTGCTGTCGGTGGTGGCATTTTCCGAGGAGCGACGTTCGTTGGTCGTGGGTTCAAGAGAAGGACTGTCAGTGGTCACGATGTTCCTGACGACGCTAACGCTGAGCTACGAGCTACCAGCATGGAATCACCAGAAGAAGGGAGCCGTCCTAGTACAGCTGCCAATGGGACCACCTCCATGGATGGACTCGCAGCTCCACGCACGCCTCACCAACGTCAGAGTAGCTTTGGGCAGTACTCGCAAAGCCCTGCAGTTGCTGGCGAGCAAGGTACTGCCACCATCTCAGTCCTGAGTGCCTCCGGCTTCGAAGCCGACACTAAGCTTGAGGTCCACATTCACCAAGAGTCCAAGAGCGGTCACAAGGAGGTCTTCAAGACCAAGGCTATCAAGACGAAGACTGGTGAAGTCACCTACCCGGAGGATTCGAAGAAGATCACTTGCAATGCAGCCAGCCAGTTCAAGGTCGTCGTGAAGAACGACAAGTCTTTTGGCCGTGATGAGGATTTGGGTGAGGCTCCATTCTTCATCAACGACCAATCTTCCGGCGGCGAGCAGCAGATCCAGGTGGGACAGGGAGTTGTCGTCATTCGAACTTCGTTCCACCCTGCCGACAAGACTAGCACGCTGTCACCGGAGTCGCCTGCCAGCAGGCACAATCTAGGAAGACTCGTCAGCCGAAGGGAGCGCAGCGTGACGCCATCTGGGTAGAAGCCAGACGGAGAAACGAAAGAGCCGGACGGAAGACTCGGCTTAGTACGGCGAGCGACGAATAACATCCGACAGCGTTCTAAGACGCTCCCCAAGAAGCTGCACGTGGGCACTTTTCGACGCAAGTCGAGCACGTCAAGCCTCGCGCCATCAATCGAGGAGGAGAGTCAGGGCACTCTCGCTTCAAGCAACCAGAGATCAACGTCGGACAACTATCTGTTGACTCCTGGTTACTTTGTGAGAGACAGAGATGATCGAGTGTCTGACCAGTCGGAGGACACGATCACGGAAAAGCAAACGCGGGTGTAATTTGGCTTTGTATTTCTGCTTCTGTGGATGAAGAGTTCACAGCAACGCGGTTTTTGTTTTGTCCTAGGAGTGGGCTGGCACCGTTCAAGATACCAATTTGTGCGCGTTGTATTTGACTGAAGCGCGACAGTTCCATTAGTCTCTGCTGTATATTTAGTGTATGGACAGGCGAGCATGTGATACTGTCGTCATTACTGCTCTGCGCGGGTGAATGCTTGCCTTAATGCCTAGGATCCTACTGGTCCAAGCTCCTTCGCCCTTCCATGTTCCAGCAGCTTCGATGAGCTGCAGGGCTTGGCAAGAACATTTAGAACAACCAACATCCACTTTGTTCCCTTGTTTCGCGAGACAAAATCTTTCACTTCGACGAAGACGCTTCTATACCGAAAGAGTGAAAAGAAAGATTCCAACATCATGAGCGCGGACGAGCTTAAGGCTGAAGGCAGTAAGCACAGCCTGCACCCCGACCTACTAGCAACGAACAAATGACTGACTGACAACCCCGTCTTAGACAAGCTTTTTGCTGCAAAAGACTTCGAGGGCGCCGCTCAGAAATTTAGCGAAGCCATTGCCGCCGACCCTTCCAATCACGTCCTCTACTCGAACCGATCGGGCGCATATGCCTCGCTAAAGGACTACGAAAAAGCCCTGGAAGATGCGAACAAGACGACTGAGATCAAGCCGGATTGGTCGAAGGGATGGGGACGAAAAGGTGCTGCTCTACACGGTACAGGAGACTTGATGGGATCCGTGCAGGCGTTTGACGAGGCACTGAAGCTGGACCCAAACAATGCCCAGGCGAAGAGCGGAAAGGCATCTGTGGAGCGAGCGATCGAGCAGGAGGCAAGAGCTGACGGCATTGACCCCAGTGGTGGGCTGGGCAATATGTTCAACGACCCGAAGCTGCATGAGAAGCTGGCAGCCAACCCCAAGACGAGTGGGCTGCTGGGTGATGCCGCGTTTATGCAGAAGCTGCAGAACATGAAGAGCAATCCACAGGCGATGCAGCAGGAGATGTTCTCCGACCCACGCTTCCTGCAGGTCATGAGTGTGCTTCTGGGTATTGACATGGACATGCGATCTACTGACGATGCCGACCGAGATGCTGCCAAGTTCAGGAAGGAAAATGAGGATGGCGAGGATGTCGAGATGCCAGATGCGAGACCTTCATCGCAGCCACCGAAGAAGGAGGAGCCGAAGAAGGAGCCAGAGCCTGAACCCGAGCCGGAGGATGAGGAGGCCATTGAGCGCAAGAAGGCAAAGGAGGCTGCAGACAAGGAGAAGGCTCTTGGTACAGAGTGCTACAAGAAGAGACAGTTTGACCAGGCGATCGAACATTACACCAAGGCGTGGGAGACACACAAGGACATCACATACCTGACCAATCTGGGCGCGGCCCATTTCGAAAAGGGCGACTACGATGGTTGTATCGAGGACTGCAGGAAGGCTGTGGAGCATGGTCGCGAGGTGCTCGCGGACTTCAAGCTCATCGCCAAAGCCTTCGGTCGTATGGGCTCCGCCTATGAGAAGAAGGATGATCTCGCCAATGCTGTTGAGTACTACGGACGTTCTCTGACTGAACATAGGACACCCGAAATTCTTGCCAAGCTGCGCGCTGCAGAGAAGGCAAAGATCAAGGCCGAGAAGGATGCCTACATTGATCCAGCAGAGGCAGAGAAGGCGCGCGAGCTTGGAAATCAGAAGTTCAAGGAGATGGACTGGCCGGCTGCAGTCGAAGCATACACGGAGATGATCAAGCGTGCACCGGAGGATCCGCGTGGCTACTCGAACCGTGCTGCTTGTCTCATCAAGCTCCTCACCTTCCCTAGTGCCGTAGCCGACTGCGACGAAGCCATCAAGCGCGACCCCAACTTCGTGCGCGCCTACCTCCGCAAGGCACAAGCTCTCTTCGCCATGAAGGAATATAACCGATGTCTCGACGTCTGCGCCGAAGCCACCGAGCACGACACCGAGGGCAAGAATGCGCGTGAGATTGAAGCGCAGAGCCAAAAGGCTCTCCAAGCACAGTTCTCTGCTCGCGAAGGCGAGACGGAACAGCAAGCACAAGAGCGCATCCAGAGAGACCCGGATATCATGGCCATCCTGCAGGACCCTGTCATGCAAAGCATTCTGCAGCAGGCCAAGGGCGACCCGGCTGCTCTGCAGGATCACATGAAGAACCCGGAAATCAAAATGAAGGTGCAGAAGTTGATTGCTGCTGGTGTCATTCGGCTGGGCAGGTAAACATCGGGGAGCGGATGAAGGGAACAAGAGGAGTGGTATGAAGGTATGAAATCATGTAATCGATTGACAAAAGAGCAGCATAGCGCAAGGCGGTTACAAAGCTTCGAATATTACTTTTCCCCCGATGACACCGAACGTGATACTTTTCCCGCACAGCTAATACTGCCTTCTGCTCTACACGCGGCATCTTCAGCTCGAGATGAGCCTATTCACGGATTCGCAAATTTCCTCAGAAGTTCCTTCCAAGCCTGCAAAGACCTCTCTCAGAGGCACGAACGACAATCTCCCTCAGCGGCTTTAGAAGTTCTTATTACAGGCTCCTCCGCTTCGGAAGACTGCCCTTCTCTCCCCTTAAAAATTTCATCCATGTGTCTCTAGGACCATTCTAAGAAACTTGCTCAGAAGCCAGTACGAAAACCCAGCTGTGCCGACAGGACGTCGCATCGAGTCGAGTCGAAACTTGAACGCAAAGCACAATTCGAGAAGAAAGCACAATTCGAGACAAAGCGCAATTCGAGAAGAAAGGGTATCCCCGTCTCCCAAGGGAATCTCCATCTGTGATGGGATTCTTTTCCCGTGTAGTAGAGTGTGTTTCATGCCATACTAGCAGATCACGTTGGTGAAAGGTTCCTTCCACGTGCATAGGGGGAGAGCTGTCGAAACCCAAAAAGCGCCCAGAGAAGGGAAAAGTGGTGTTTTGGAAATGCTGTACATGCAATTACAGATAGGAATTCTACATCGCGTTCACATCTGCCTCAAAGTCTCTATGTCTATGGTCTCTTTCCGAGATGGGTATCTTTCTATGCCGCACGAAGGAGACCCTTGAACGCCTTTCGTCTCCTTGTACATATGTCCTCTTGCGCCCGTCCAAAATCAATGCTTTTCTTCATCTCCTTCCAGCTCGGGAGACCGAAGAAGAATAGCATGCCATTGCGGCGCAGCTTACTGGTTGCAGATGCCGCTCTTGCTCAGTGACGATTGAGGGTAGAAGACTTGAGGAAGGCCGGCGGTGATGGTCACTCCGAGGTTGCCCTTTGAATCGGTCGTGTAAGACTTGCAAGCAACAACGTCCATGACGTTCTGGTTCGCGGTGAAGCCGGAATTGGTAGCACCAAGAGTGATCGTGGCAGTGTTCGCAGAAGCACCTCGGTTGGTGTACACGCCGATGACCTGGTTGCTGGGCATGCCCTTGCGCATGATGATGGTCTGGGTGTCGTTGTAGATTGGCCAAGCCTTGTATGTGACGTATCGATTGTCTTGCTTGATGGCCCAGGTGCGGACCTTATTGAGGACAGTGATGTAGCTGTACAGACTGGAACTGCCCGTGGCGTATCCGGAAGTCCATAGAGCTTCGCGGTTGTATGGCACTGAGCCGCCGTAGAACTTCTGTTCCTGGCCTTGGTATAGGATTGGGATACCATCTGCCATCAAAGCGAAACCAACAGCGTTCTTGATCAGAGATTGATCGGACGTAAGGCTAGGAAAGCGTGGTTGATCCTGATTCTCGAGGAAAGAGCCGAGAAGGTTTGTGTCCTTGCAGGTCGATTTCATCGTGTTGATGCCGTTGACGAGGTTGCTGATGCTCCCGTTAGTAGCTTGGAAGGCCTGTGTAATATAGTAGAATGTCGGATAGTTCAGCATGCCCGTCATGTTGTTCTGATACGGGCAGACGTAGTTCGGGTCACTGTGGTAGACTTCGCCAAGGAAGTGCATTCCGCCTGCTGCAGACTGTAGAGAAGTGACAGATGCGCCGTTCACGTGCTTGGCACTGTCGAGACGAATTCCATCGATGGTATAGTTCTTGACCAGCTGGGCGATCCAAGTATTCCAGAGGCTCGACACATGGGAGTCCTCCGTTCTGACATCTGCAAGAGCCACGGTGTTGTCTCCTTGCCAGCACTGTTCTACACTCGTCTGGTTGTTGTAGTTGATGTCGCAAGGCGTATGGTACATGGAGGCGTTGTTGAATGGCGCACCAAAAGCCGTCGAGTAAGCAACATTGGCACGAGACGTGGCCTGTGCGAAGTGATTGGTGACTACGTCAACCATCAGATACATCCCTCGCTTGTGCAATGCATTCGAAAGGGAGACGAGATCTGTGGCAGCACCGAAGTTTGTGTTGACACTGTAGATGTCCTGCGGCCAGTAGCCATGGTATGCTTGTCCATAGGATGTAGAATCGTTGATGTTCTTGACGACTGGAGATATCCAGATCGCGGTGAAGCCCATGTTCTGGATGTAGTCAAGTTTGTTGATCAATCCCTGCCAGGTTCCTCCACAATAGTTCGCCGGGTTGCAAGAGGCTGAAGTGGAGCCATCTGTTCGTGCGAACCGGTCTGTCATGACCTGATAGACGGATTGCGATCGCCATTGGTCGGGCGTGAGAGCTGCTGCCAACCCGGCAAAGGAGGCAAGTGCTGAGATCGAGTAAAGCTTCATGGCTTGGCTGATGATGCGAAATGTCCTATAATCGAGTGAATCGAGTGAGGCTGTATTGCGCTGGGAGGTGAGTGGACAGTGTTGATGCTGATGGCGATTCTCATGCTGTGGAACTCTTACCGCTATATATCACATACAGCACCTCCTTTGACTCCAGCCTCGAACAAATACCGCGAGTCCGCGACGTCTTGTGGCGCTCTCATGGCGAGCTGGCAGAATGTTCTTCGATGCAGGAACAGGTCTCGTTGACTCGTTCGCCTTTGAGTCCATAGAATTAGAGTGCCGGATGGCGTTCGGGGCCTTTGAAGGCGCCAGGCCAGAATGAAAGGCTGGCTGACGATGGTAGAAGCGAAGACTCTTCCACGTGGCTTGGCAACGGTCAAGACAGCTCTGGAGCGCGTCATGATTCGAGAAGAAGCAATTGAGGACAAAGCATTCTTGTGATTCGTGAAGAAGGAAAGTGCCATTGCGTTATGCTTTGACACGAGCGGTGAGATTGGAGCGGGCTGGATAGAGGGTCGAGACTTTCGCCGTTGAACTTCACGAGTTGGACAGGCTCGTGCGCAACGGCTGCTCGCTCTCCCCGGCTCGTCCACAGTCCTTCCTCTTGTTGCTCACTGGCAAAGTTACAGACATGCAGATATCAGAACGATACGTGTGCCTTGATTGCTCGCACTCTTCTGCGTGAAGACGGCCGAGTCGGGGGAGGGGTGAAGTCCAGCCACGTGCCAGCCATGATTTAGCCCACGCGCGACGCGGATCATGAGCGAATGTCTGCCAAAACCTTTGTCCCTTCGTTGCAAGACTGCCGACCAGCGGAGAGGTATTTGTGCATTGTTTCCGGTGCGTGTTGGAAATGTATTTGTCCATTGTTTTCGGTGGCGGTTGGAACAAAGCCATGCGGCGACCCCGATATTGAGAAGGAACAAAGCTAATGTAAGGGTTCAGGCCGCGGCACGCGGTGAGAGATGAGGTCACATTTGGCGACGAGCCCAGAGCACGTGCGGAGATATGCTGCCCGCCCACGGCCACCCAATGAAATACCAGGAATGTGTCCACGTCGCGCAGCAAGAATGCCGACGAGGTTCAAAACGAGCTTTGCGAGATGGTTCGACAGCGTCTCAACATGCGTTTGCGACTACTTCAGCCTTCTGGAGGACGGGTTTGTACCATCGCAATTCCAAGTTCCGGTATGGGCTCCTGATGTTGAGTCCAAGGCTTGTTCTCAGGTCGTCCCATCGTTCTTTGAGCGTCAACTTCTGCTTGGGCTCAGGCGCCGGGCCCATGGTGGCAGCGACTCGATTCGCAGAAGCCGGGCCTAACGAATACTGTGACGTTCCTTTGCAGACAGATTGCTGTATGTAGATGGTCGTCCATTTGGTTCGAAGGTCACAGTCACAGTCTCAAGCGAAGCGCCCGCACAGCCAGTGTATTGCGGCGGATCTTCGTCTAAAATCGATGTACCAGACGTGTTTTCGACAGCCTTCGTCGTGAATTGTGGATTACTGCGGAGTGCTCAGCGGATGAAATCGAGGCGATAATGTTGTTCACAAGACATTTCAGGTACCTACCCACAGTGTACCCAGTAGAGAATCGCGATGGCGCTAGCGTGTGGCTCGGCCCGGTGTCCGTAAAACATCAATCAAAGCTTAACTAACTTTGGTGGTGCAGCTTGAGCTCAGAGTCACAGAAGATTGTGAGTCGACATTCAGACAAGACTTAGAGCAGCATTTCTCAAGGAATCTACTAAATCACGACCATCACAATGCCTGGGCAGCGAGGCCCCGTGCCCGTGCCAGTAGGCAACGGCGACCGCGACCTGACCATCGACATTCTCGAACACCTCGAACAAAATGACCCATTCGAAAGCAACGTAGCGTATCCACAGACCGCACAGGCGGTAATGAAGGCCGCCCTCGATCGCTTGGCTAGTAGAGCAATGGTCACATACCGGAGTCGCGACGCAGAAGAAGTCATTCTCACGGGCGAAGGAAAGCAAATAGCGGACGAGGGAAGCCACGAGTACAAAGTATGGCAGATCATAAAGGAGGCCGGAAGGGTAACACCGAAGGACCCGAAGCTCTCTTCGCAATCCGCAAAACTTGGTCAGGGAAATGCGATTAAGCAGGGATGGATCAAGAAGGACGGCGATGCCTTCATATCTGTCAAGGACGAGGTAGAAGATGGCACCCGGGTGACACTGCAGCACGTACAGGAGAACAAGAAGATGCCAGAGGGAGATTCAAAGCTATTGAAGGACTTCATGAAGCGGAAGCTTGTATCAACGACTAAGATCATCTCATACGAGGTTTCCAAGGGACCGAAATGGGCGAAAGAGATTCCCGTTGAAGTCACGGATCTGACTGCTGAAATGGTCGAGAATGGCACCTGGCAAACAGCCAACTTCAAGCCTTACAACTTCAAGGCGAAAGGCGCAATACAGAATGCAGGTGCTTTACATCCACTCAACAAGGTCCGAGAAGAGTTTAGAAAGATCTTCTTCGGATGGGGCTTTACGGAAATGCCCACTGGGCGTTTCGTCGACACTGGCTTCTGGAATTTCGATGCGCTGTTCGTGCCACAGCAGCATCCAGCTCGCGATGTGCAGGACACCTTCTACGTCTCAGACCCACCTGAGTCAGGTCTTCCCGGTCCAGATCCTCTAGCCGACCAGGCACTGGACGAGATGGAGAAGTCATCATCTGGGAAGGACGTCGGCACCAAGAAGCTCAACTACAAGCAATACTACGAGGACGTGAAGGCAGTGCACCAGGACGGCAAATTCGGCTCAACTGGATACCGATACCCATATAACGAAGCCGAGACGCGACGGCTGGTACTGCGGACCCATACCACTGCTGTCTCTACCTACTGCTTACATCGTCTTGCGGCCAATCCAGGACCTGCGCGCTACTTCTCAATAGATCGAGTATTCCGAAATGAGACCGTAGATGCCACCCATCTGGCAGAGTTCCATCAGGTCGAGGGTGTCATTGCAGACTACGGACTCACGCTCGGTGGCCTGCAAGCCTTCCTGGGCGACTTCTTCGCAAAACTCGGCATCACGAACCTCCGCTTCAAGCCTGCCTACAATCCGTATACTGAGCCAAGTATGGAGGTCTTCGGCTTCCATCACGGGCTGAACAAGTGGGTGGAGATTGGCAACAGCGGCATGTTCAGACCGGAGATGCTGCTGCCAATGGGTCTGCCAGAGGACCTCAGGGTGTATGGTTTCGGGTTGAGTTTGGAGCGACCGACCATGATCAAGTACGCTGTGAGCAACATTCGGGAGCTGCTGGGACACAAGGTGGATATTGGTTTCATCGAGAGCAATGCTGCTGTACGACTAGAAAAAGATTAGACACTGTTCGCAAGCTGCTAGAGAAATCGCTGCAGTAGATGCGCCTTGGAATGTGTAGATGAATGAATGCGCTGAGACACCTAGAGGCAGTGAGAATGTTCTTTGTGGTTTTCATTTCTCAAGCTAGCATGTGATCTGGCTGGCTACATGACTCGCGCGCCAAGCCTGCCCACGAGAAAATCAGCAGCGCACGGACGTCCGGAAATCGTGACTTCCTCAGACCTTGAACCGCACCTCTTTCGAAGCGCATTGCACGCACGACTTGCACCCGAATTCAACACCACTTCAATCTCCTATCTAATACCGTCACCATGGAGAACGAACGCGGAGAGCTCGTCGACCTGTAAGCGGCCGCCGACAAGCCACCCTCCGCTCCAGGGCCGGTCCATACTAACACAGACAATAGCTACGTCCCACGCAAGTGCTCTGCCACCAACCGCATCATCAAGGCCAAGGACCACGCTTCCGTACAAATTTCCGTCGGCAAAGTAGACGAGAACGGCCGCTACACCGGCGAGAACCAGGTGTACGCACTCTGCGGTTTCGTGCGCGCCATGGGCGAGAGCGATGACTCCATCAACCGCTTGACTCAGCGCGATGGTTTCCTGAAGGGCGTGTGGAGCGGAAGCAGATAAAAAGGTGCATACACTGGGGAATGAATGGTGAGAGAAAGAAGGGTCAGACTTCTGAAGATGAGGATTAGCTGACGATGGCTATCGCAGGTCTTGCTTCGCTCGATTGGCGTACGGAAGGCATGAATGAACGGATGTCATGGAGCGTCTTCTCAATTACGAGTAGCTGAGGTGTCCGCTGCTTGAGCGCGGCTTCTGCTGAATGCGAAACTTTCGAAAGCCAACACCAACTCCGCACGGCATTCCATCCTCCCTTTTTGCACCTTGCCACACACGTACACACATACGGATCCTGATCGCGACAGCCGCAACCACCTCTGCCTGCTCTTCTGCCAATCTCAATCAAACATCAATGGCTCATAAATGGCCTCCTCTTTCCCAGCTCGCTTCGGTGAGCAGGACCCATGAAAGCAGGAGGAAAGGCGCGAGGGCTTCGGCGAAGAGTGCTTGGGCTCTTCGGAAACCATGGCTTGGTAGCTGGGGTCCTCGCTAGCCAAGATCAATAACTCTTAGTTTTCCCGCCTTGAAAAAGCTGTGATCGTTGAGACCGTTGATTGTGGTACAGATACGGGTGGGACATCCTTCAGTAAGGCCCTGAGTATTTCATTCTTTCTTCCTTGGACATTTTCATCTTTGGTTTTATTATCTCCATCGCCGCCTCATCGACGCCGCCACATGAGGTAATTTCTCACCAACTGATTCAGGGCACACAAGGCCGGATCCGTATTGGACTTTCAACAGCCTACGCAGCCCCTATAATGCATCCATTGCGGAGCACATCTCAAGAGCTAATCGAAGCGTACAGTTACTTCCAACATATTGGCAATATTTGCTTGGCCAGTTGCTTGCGACCAGACCATAGGCTACACTCCAGCACCGAGGCTTGTTCGCATTCCATGCCAAATGGGTATCCCTCCGGTCCCTGCTTCGAAAACAGCGTCATTTCATTCGAGTCAACGATTGATGTTTTGCTCCACATACTGCAGTTGAAGGACGGTCACAACAATTACTGGCTATGCAGTCGTCTTCTTGTGTCTCGACTCGCGATTCCTATGCCAACAGAGACGCCTGAGCCGACGAGCGCCGCACCTTCACAGACGGCCAAGCCAGCACCAGGTCATACCGCACCGAACGTTGCTGCGCCCACTTCTGCGGCAGCAGATTCAGCGCCGGAATCACAGAATTCAGGACCAGGTGTTGAAAGCAGTCAGGCCGCTTCAGGATCTCAAACCAAGCTCTTCTAGCACACCACGCGATCCGCCTTAGAGCCAAGTCAGCCCTCGAGCCAGCCCAGCTGATCCGCAACCTGCGGATCCCAACTGGGATAATGGTGGTGAGTGTATGTCGTTTCGCACAATGCTATGAGTACGATTAGTACTTCGAGCATGAACAGCAGGTCAAGTACACCGAGCACGACGGCGAGAACGTCTGCGGCGACTACGAAGTCCTCGGCTGCGAGCAATGTGGTCTGCAAGGCCGTGATGGCTCTCACTCCCCTCGCCATGCTATTCTGCAATATATGATAGAACGAAATGTAGACGATAATGTCAATGAATGGAATACAAGACACCTCATCCATGCAGCATTCTGAGTGAAGTTTCGTTCCGTTTACCGTTGATATTCACATATTTCCATCTTCTCCATTCATCCATACACCCCACCCCACTCACAGAATTCCAGCACCCGCTCTTCCGACCAGCCTCAGAGGCCGACATAGAATCATCCTGTGGTACATTTCCACCTTATCAATCGCGACTGCCCACACGTCACCCGCCATGACAGGCTCCTTGAATCCCACCAAATCCGGCCTCGTCAAAGTAACACTACAATTCATCTCCAGATTGATACCTGCCACACGAACTTGACCTATAGCACCCGGAGAATAGATGATGACGTGCATGGGATTCTCTTCGGTTCCAAAAGGCAGCACTCCGTCTTCGTGGTAATGATGTTTCCGGAAGAAGAACATTGCCGTCCAGAATTGTTCGGAGTACTGTTTGGCGCGCTGGATGATGAGCTCGCGCGGCTGCAGGCCGAGAATGATGGTATCGAGCACTGGGGCGGAAAAGGGAAGAAAGGATCGATTGACCTTTTCGTGTGCAGAGGCGATGAGACTCTTGCCTGTCTCCGCTTCTTCTCGGAGCGCCGCTTCGATTTGCCAGTGCAGAATCATGTCACCGTATCGACGGAGGGGCGAGGTGGCTTTGCTGTAGCACTTGAGACCCATCGGTCTGTGCCCAATGGGATCGGTACGCAAGGCAGTGCGCCCCAGAAGCTGTAGGTATTGCACACCGAGATGCATCGGATAACTTCCGTCCTCCCGCTTTGAGGGAGCCATGGACTCCGCCCAGAACGCTTCGGGCGTGCGGTGCTCGCCGGGATCTTGAATAGTTCCTCTGTAGAGAATCGGTATGCGCCGCTCAGCACACCAGGTTGCGGCGGTCTCAGAGGCAAGTATCATGGCTTCACGAACCATGAGGCTCCCGGGAGAAGTTGTGCTATTATCAAACCAGTTCTGCAGGCCTGAGGTTGTGATTGAAATGATCGGGTCACCTTCGACTTTACGAGATCCCTTGCGGTAGGGATTATCCCAAGCAAGTCCAGGGAAATTCCAGCTCTGCCAAACGCCAACTTTGGCCGCTCCAGAGTTCAAATGGAAACCTCCCGCCGCCTGTCTCATTGTAGCTCTTTTGTTTCCCAGGTCCAACAGCCTCTTTAGATCTTCGACGTTTTGCTTTTCCATACTTTGAAGTGAAGATGTCCTGTTACCGAGAGGAGGCGGAGTCCCTCCTACCGTGTACACCCGCTGTGGAGCGCGGTTGGATGTGTCTGCACCGACCAGCTGCTCCACCTCGCTGGGAACCAGCCGAATGGTGTTTCTGATGATACCGGGTGTGATCTTGTGCTCTATAAGCTCACCTTCCGCAGTCAATTTGGCAGAAATTGTTAAACACGGTCTATTATTGGCGAGGGAGAAGTGTTCGTGCGAGGCCCATCTTGGCAGCATCATATATGTTCGCTCCGGCATGTAGATCGTCTCTCCCATGTGTCGAGCCATTTTGGCAAGTGGATGATCGCGCGAGAAGAACGCGGTTGGATTCGCGACGTGAACGTGTACCCAGTGTTGCTCTCTGCCATCGGAATCAACACCGGCAGGCTCAATTGAGATGCCGTCATCTATCTCCTGCGCTCCAGCATCGTCTATGCAGTAGACGGGCATGTCTTTCCAATCATGCCGGAGGCCAGCCATGGTATCCGAGAAGTCATGATTGTCTCGCATTTTCAGCAGATTGAACATCAATTTCTGCAGTGGTTTGCTATGCTGTGAGCTAGGCAAGAGTAGGTGCTGGTCAAAGCGGATTCGGTTCTCATATGGCATGATCGTACCGATTTCTTGAAGAAAAATGAACCCAATTGTGGGCCCTACAGCGTCCATGTCATCGTATAGGCCTGTGCCTTGGAGCAGCAAAGGCGGCAGACTCTCCAAGCGCGGAAGGCCAACGAACATGGAGCTGCAACACCAGCCCTCAATGAATCGCAGAATTTCACTTTCATCTTCAGTGAACTGAGTGTCAAGCGTGTACCTAACACTGTCATTGTGGGGCGTAATGGGCAAGCGGACCTTGCTCGGGCTGACATTGCCGAGATTCGTCAGCTGCCGGTCCTTGCGATTCTCTGTGACAATGCTCCGGGCTTTTCGAATGAACTCGTGTACACGATTTGCTCCCTCCGTTGGTCGATGGCTTCTCAACTGCTTCGCGGTCATTCCAGCAGTTTTAGCAAGGTCATCTTGCCATTGCCGCAACCAGTTGCGCACGTGCTCAACCATCCTAACTTGATCTTTGCTCCGGATCTGCATGTAGCCCGTCAAACGATGTGAACGTCGATCAATGTTGAATGCAAAACCACCATTGCTCAGCGCTTTGCGGACGGTATAAAGAGCGGTAAGCGGAACCTTGTCGCTTGGAATCTTCAGCAGTGTCGACGCCGCAAACACCAGCGAACCATAGCGAAGGTCAGTTTCATGCGCAAGAATATTGTGGGCATCGTCTAGAGTCGAAGCATGTCGACGATAGATGTCCTGACTCTCGTTATAAAATTGAACCAGTCGGCTGACTAGAGGCGCAGCGACGTCTCGAGGAACGGACATGTCCTCTACTAGAGCTCGGTCCTGTACGGCTTGCAAATCTGGTTCGTCAGGACTAGGCAGGTATTTCCTTAGAGGCTCGACAAGCTTGGGACTGACCCAACCAGGGATACAGTACTGTACGAAATTCTGCCCATGGTGGACCCAGCGTCCATGTATGGTGTAGGATTGGTGCTCTCCGTTTTGCATTTTCTGCACGTAAACGGCCAAAACGCTTTCGCGTTCGCTTTTGGGATTCTCCAGCTCCACGAGATCGCCCATCTTCAAGAAGCGGGCATCATCAACCACCGATCCGTCGAACCCTTCTTTTCCGGAGTCTGTGAAACGTTCCCATGCCGCCTTTTCTTCCTCCTCTCTTTCGTGTTTGCGAAGCATATTTTCGTCGGGTAAGCGAGTGAGGTTATTGACAGGCGCGTCCCAATCGACTTCATCGCTGTCTTGAGAGAATTCAACGATAGGATCCTCACGTCCGTGCAATTCTTGCCACTGACGGAGGTGAGCACGAATTCCGCCAGATGCTCCATCAGGCGTGTGGGAGACGGGGGGCGGTATGTCCGGGTCGGGCTCGGCAACTGCCACTGCATGCTGTGCATAACCTGAACGAGCGTGGAACATTCGAGCTTGAGTACTACTGAATCCATGATTGTGGGGCGTACCTGTCCGGGAGGTGCCGGAAGCTGCCCTCCTCTGCCACAAATATCCCTCAGAATACGGAGAAGGAGACCGCGACTTTGAAGGGCTTCTCGCCAACGACGTACTCAGCTGGTGATGGCCTTGAGCCGACGAGCCCGACTCGCGTGAGACCAGTCTCTGCTTTGTCGCAGCATCGAGATCATCCATGGTCGCATTTCCTGGCTGCACTCCTGTCGGCCATTTCTGTTCGGGTTCTATGAGAGGCTCAGGTTTACCCGAAGACCAGCTTCCTGGCCCTTCTACGCTTCTCGCCTCCTGCTCACCCGTATCGGCACTTCCTGATCGAGACTCCGCGGCGCTCCGTTGGTCTACTACGACTTTCCGGAAAGATAGCGGATGGTCTGTAGAGGGGTCCAACTCATACGTCGCCCTATATTCTGGTATAGTTCCCAAGGATTCGAACTTCCTGACTGTGAGGGATTGGTATTTTCTGGGCGTGAGCCAGTCGTAGTATTCGACTGTGGGATGCCTCGTGCTCAACGTGTGCTCTTCGGGGATTCCAGACTTACTCGTGGCCGGAGAGTCCGCAGGAGAACTCAGAGAATCCGGGCAACGTTGATTGGTGCCTGAAGGCTTCACACTGTGCCTTTGCCGAAGGTTGCCTTGATCGATTTCATTTAGCCAATCATCACTCGAGAATGGCCTGTATGAAAACAACTGTTCCGCCGTTGTCGGTCCCTCAGGTCGGTTGTCCCGCACCCTCATTGTGTCTTCGGCCTCGAAATCCTTGGCCTCGGCAGCCTTCTGGAGATGCCCGTCGATGGCGTTGTTCAAGATACCCGTCCATGCGTCGTCAGGGAAAGCGGTATCTTCAAACTCGCTGTGTACGGTTGGCGGATAGGTTCCGGTTCCGGTTCCCCTTGGGAACAATTGAGAAAATTGAGGACATTCTGTAATGTGCCCTTTCTTTCCGTCGCGAGGCTCCGATGACCTGAATACTACTCTCATATCGTTGCGTCTTCTACCCTTGCTACTGTCCGGCGCTGACGAGCCTGCACGCTGCTCTGCCGTCTCGCCCGTGGTCTGCCCTCTTGCCGGCTCGCCGCCATCGTGTCTCTGCCGTTTGTGGGATCGGAGTCTGCAGCTGAGACAAACATACGCTTGATTCGTGGTCTGGCGCGTAATGGCATTTCGCGATGCCAGCATCGTTGTGTAGCGGGGATCGTGGTGTGGTGAGGCGACAGTCAACAGATTGTTGAAGCAGGATCGAGTCCCACATCCGATGTGTTTCGAGAAGCACGGGCCACACACCCCCGAGATCTCCGCAGCTGCGGTATTCACTCACTCTCTTTCACATGTCACAGCTCACTCTACTCAACGCTGATGAGTTGGTGATGCCTTCTCCGACAGAACCGCACGCCGATACTCTCGCGCCATCGCCTCCCCCTATCCGCGGTCCCTCGTCCTTCTCCGAGCTCCGCACATTCGACGACCGTCTCTCGCTCCCACTGTATTTCCGCATCCCACTGGCTTGTACTATCGGCTCAGTCTCCGGGCTCCTCCTCGGTCTCGCAAAAGGCTCCAACGATGCAGGCTATCGCTTTCAAGCTGAGAATGCCCATCGTCTGCCCACCACCTCCACTGGTTGGTATTTCTACCACAAATCGAAGAACTATAACATGATGCTCGGGGGAGTGAAGGAGGGCACCAAACAGGCCGCGAGATATACCCTATGGGTAGGCATGTTCTTCATCCTAGAAGAAGGTGTGGACAGGGGTCGAGCGGCGGGCTGGAGGCTCTGGGGTAGAGTCAAGGGTGGAGAATACAAGAGAGGAAGCAGTCTGGAGCAGGCGCTAGCAGAGGATCAAGAGGAGGCCATCGATGAGAAGCAAGTCTTGATGAACAGAGACTGCATATCTTCCATGCTGGCTGGTCTGGGAACTGCCGGGATCTTCAGTGCTTGGAACCGGTTTCCTCTGCCAACTGCTGCGAGAACTGCGAAGATGGGCGCACGGGCTGGTCTTGTCTTTGGATTGCTGCAGGACGCCGTGAGTCTGGTGAAGGGAAGACGTGTGGGCTATGTGGAGTTCGTAAAGAGGCATACGCTCGGCTCGAAGGGTGAAGATGACTTGCATCTGGCTGGACAGGAAACATCACACGCACCAAAAACCTGAATTCCGGCAAGATGGTTCATGCTATCTCGGTTGCAAGAACCAGCCTTCTGGTGTCGGAAAGTCCGCTTCATAGGTGGCAAAGCTTCTATTGAGTGCAGCAAGAGGCTGAACATCCAACGTCTACTGGGAACTTCTCAAGGAATGGCACTAATCCGATCATGGCTCTTCTTGCCCTTTTTCACGGGATCAGAGTGAGCCTGGGCTCTCCAGCCAAGCCGTCTAGCCTGCTCCCTCGAAACATCAAACAAAAATTCTGAGGTAAGGATCCCGCGATCCTCCAAGACATCTCGTCATCCTTAGTACCGAGCATCATACTGCCAGGCCCATTCATCCACAATCAGCTTCCGGGTAGCACCATACACCTTCGTTTGGGAATAGCTTGGCGGATCGAAACAAAAGGCCAGTCTCCCAAGAGACGCGACATGCTCGATCAATCACAGCATGACAGAAACCCTCTGTTTCGAGCTGCAAACCCAAGAGATTGGTGGCTGCGGAAGGGCGATACTGGCATTCTCGGCTACATCGGCCTCCTCATGGACGGTCTCCTCGTCGGTGACATCCGACATTGCCGTTGCAGCTTTCTTCTTGCCCTTCTTTGGCGCTTTGGCACGAGGCGTCTGTGCTCGGGTCCTGGCGGGCGCTGAATTCTTCTCAGATGCCTTTCTTTTCCTCTTGGGCGGCTCGAGATCCACACAATCGGTCGTGCTCTGAGATGTCCGGTGCCAAAAAGCCGGTGCCAAAAAGTCGGATGAGCTCTTCTGATGGATGTTGTTCGATTGGCAGGACGAGACCATGTCCATTGTAAGGATTCCGTCTCTTCGCAGAATTCAAATTGTGCTTGGAAATATCGTCGAACAAGAGTTATACTTTCACACTGCTTTCTGCTCGTCTACAAAATCACCAGGGGGTGAACACCTGGCCATGCGGACGGGTGACTATTCGACCACGAGATCGAACGGGGCTGCATGAGCAGCTCTTGCCTGCCATTGTTGCGCTCAACGACACTTGACACCTACCAAGGACGAATGGCGTCGATTAGAGGGCCAAATTGAGAGCAGCGGACTGGTACATCAATGGCTACTACGCTTGAAAAGCCCATAACACCAGGACATCCCTCTTCAACGTTGAGATCCTCGCACCAATCGACGAGCGTCAACTTTCAAAAGGACTCTATCTATCGAACAGAAAGAGCCGTCAAGGTTCCATTGCTGGGCAGGCATCGGCATGACCGGCCAGAAAGATCACGGTAAACGCGATAAGCTTCAACTTGGATCTTGGGAAGAGGAAGTCAGAATGAAATGGAAAATGAGGCTGTCGTCGGGTAGAGCGAGGGTTTCTTATCATGTAAAATACTAATCACATCCCCAATATCGGTCCTCTCTCCTGATATGTGGCTAGGCTTGACATTTCATGGCGGACAGCTTGATTCTCGCTAGAAAGCGCTCGTCTGGCCTTTTGGCATAGGAGGCCGTTCGTGTTGCAGGCCAATAGTAGAGCACTGCAAGCGTCGCGACATCAATGCGTTCATGCAAAGGGAAGAGCCCACGGGACACATCACACGAATAGCGTTTGATCACATCTCCATCTCAGCCTACGTCGAATCTCAGCCCACCAAGCCCGTCAAGTTGTGCCACAGTGTTGTTGTGTGGGGCGCACATATTCTCCTTACATTTGGTCTGCTGTGTGGCAAATTGTGCCGCTGGTTGTCGATGTTGAAGTACTTGCTATTTAGCAAATTCATACAATCTGTTGTACAACGATACTCCACGTTGGTACGAATGCGTCGTTGTCATTCTGACGGCAGACTTTATTGCCGACCGGGGTATAGACTCGAAAGAGTCGAGATGGCGATTGAATTTGAAGTGGAGCCAGTGAAATCTAGATCAAGCTCACATGTATTAGTGCTAGATCAGAAGGTCGATCGAGTCATCCGCCTGCAGGTCGAGTGTAGTGACAGCTGTGCTTCCTCTTGGCAAGGCTTGTAGGAATGAGGATCAGGGCCAGATTCCATGCATGTGCCTTGGTCTCGAGAATGCAGCGGCTGGGATGATCAATCCACGTTCGTGTTGGAAGGCGTCGCTTCTGGAGAGACAGCAAAGACTTCGTCCTGCAGCCACGGTAGGATCTCTTCCCAAGGCGCCTGTCGATGCCAGAAATTGATCAACTTCGTGCACTGCTCGATGGCGTCAAGACAGCCGTCCATGTCGTGAAACTGGCTCAGATCCGAGCAGTTGGCGTCGTCCATGAGTCGATCTCCAAAGTCATACTTCTTGTGCGCTTCTTCGTCCTGTCCGCGGAAAGAGTGGAAATTGAGAATCTGGCCGAAGCGCTTCGGATCCTCGCTCTCAGTCATCACTCTATGACAGTGGCCGCGGGCGTAGGAGTCTTGAATGAGGTGCAAGCAAGTACCCAGTGCGCGGCGATTGTGCTTGACGTTGGGATACGAGTGATCGCACGTCAGGAGTGTGTGCACCGTCATCCAGTCGGCAGGCCTCGTGCCAGCGTCGAACAGGCGTCGCAAGGGGAAGCGGTCGGACTCGTCCTCTGCTGGCAGCTCGACATCCTTAATTTTGCTGGCGAAGGAGATGTGGCCGATGGAGATGTTGTACATGAGTTGGAGCCAGGTCATGATCTTCTTCTTGGTCTCAACTGGTGGCTCGCCGGGGTCGTCTGCCATGGCGTGTAAGAACTGCATGTCACCAAAGTGGCTGCGGGCGATGATGTTCTTGTGACCCATCCAGCCCTCCTTGGTGCAGTCGACACGCCAAAACTTGCCGTCTGCAAACTGTACTGCCCAGTCGCGTCCGATGCCACGGTGATAATTGTCAGGCGTGGCGAGCCACCAAGCGTCGTTGAACAGAAGGCAGGCCGGGTCGTCGTTCCACACTATACCACGAAGAAATTCGAGCGTATCGTAGTGGTACTCCTGGATGGCCTTGTTGTACGTGGTGTCCGGCTCGAGCTTGAAGTCCGACTTGATCAGGGCGGCAAGTGTGAGGCACTCGTGGACTGGAGGGTGCTTGAATGGGCCGATGCCACCTCCGATGAACATGGTGCGATATTCCGCCAGACAGCCGAATGCAGATGGATCTCGTGCGATAGTTGGACAAGATAGGCGTCTGCTCAGCGGCGCGAGAGGCGTGGCAACGTCTTCCGGCTTGAATCCGGAGACGGGATCGTCGGCAGTCTTGAAAGTGAGAATTTAGCGCAGCATCACAAGCCGTGGAGAGGGTGTGATTGTTGATTGGTATGGTGAGGAGAGCGGTAAGACAGGCCAAATCGATGGCGAAGACGAGAATTCTCGACCGGCCTCGTCATTGCTAATAACAGCAGCGTGGAGCTTAGGTAAACCGACATCATGGATACCTCGTGCAAGGACCAACCGTCTGATTCGCTCCCCAAAAAGCTGATGACTATGAATGGCCATCGACTTCACGCGCCGTTGAGACGAGCTGCAAGTCGCGAATGAAAGCAGCCGGAAAGGGCACGAAAGAAAAGGGTACGGCAAGGTACCGGAACAGTGCGACATCAAATTGACAATGAAATATTCATGGTGGCAGCACGTGAAAAGGCTTGGCTGTCTCGCGAGATGCCTCGGGACGACGCGACCGCAGATCGTTACCGCTCTCGATCCTCCACACACGACCACCGCCAACCTTACCACCGCCCGCGCCCTTCCAGGCAACTTCATTCCAACCAGGATTTTAGATTTCTCCCCAGAGATACCCGCCGTCCCTCCTCATCTCCGCGTCGGTGGCTTCACGAGCTACCAGGTGCCGAGGAACATGGCACACCCGCTGACATTGTTGGGTGGCCATTCCTCGAGGCAGCAGGATAGGACTCTCGACCACTACTGATATATATACGACAGGCGCTATACGAAGCTTCGCATCGGCACTCTCCCATCCGCAGTGAAGACGACCAGCTTCCCAATAGTCCTAATCATCACTTCTGCCCAAGTCCACCTCTCACCAAACCCAGCAATCGTAACAGCCCCCATCGACCCACCACCCACCACATTCACCACCACCAGCACACAGAAAACAGAAAGAGGAGAAAGAAAGAAAAATGTTCCGCCTCTCCAAACTCTCCCACCTAGCAGCCTCCGCCAAAAACGCCCTCACCTCCCGCTCCTCCGCAACAACCCACCAAAACCTCACAACAATAAACACCTCCGTGCAAACCCTCACTCAGACCACCCAAACCTACAAAGGCGGCCTGCTCGCCGCCGCTTCCATCTCCTCCTCGGAAGCAACCCTAGCCCAGGACATCAAGAACGCCATCTCCGACGCCAAAGCTTCCGAGATGGTCTCCGAGGCGGAAGCGAATGAGATTGTGAAGTATATTGTCGAGGTGTTGGAGGTGAGTATCCGGGCGTGTATGCAGGCTCTGGGGGAGAAGAAGGAGGAATTGAAGAGGGCGGGGTTGGAGGGGACGGTTAAGGGGGATATGGTGGATCTGAGGGCTTTGACCAATGACCTGGGGAAAGCTTTGTTGGAGAAAGCACCGGCTGGGACGAGGCCGGAGGGGGAGAAAGCCATCAAGACGATTGATGAGGACTTCGAGGAGACGGTCAAGTCCTTCGCTGCTTCTGCTGCAGCGGCCTGAGATGTATAACGATTTGATCGTCCAACGTCAACATGAGGAACAACAGACAATTCGAGAAAACGTAGGTGTAACGTCGGTGTAAATACTTCGCCTCATCAATCAATCAATCAATCCTCAGGTCTAATCAACTTATTCAACCTCCGAATCTCACTCCAACGAGTCCACTTCCCCATCTCAAGCAAATTCACCCTCCTCATCTTCCCCGACGCATGTCCAATCACCACCGGCTTCCAATCCGGCTCTCCTCCGCTGCTGGCATCAGGACTCCCCTGTCCAATCTTCCACGTGCCCGTCGTGTACTGCGGAACGACCTGCACCTCGTGAAAGCGCGTGATGATGCAAAAGAAGAGCACCGTGACGCCCAGCAAGACAGCCGCGGTGATGGAGATGGCCGTCTGCGAGCCATAGGCGTCCGTGACCCGGCCGGAAACCACCGTCGCAGCAGCCGCGAGCAAGAAGCCGAGAGATTGCGAGGCGAAAAACCCGGCGCAGACGCGCGGGAAAGAGGAATAGTTGGTCCGACGCCGTTTCGCGTTGTCCGACATCGATTGTAGACGGTGCTTGGTGTTGACGCCCGGCTGGAGGTCGCACGTGTCGAACGTTTCCATGATCAGGCCGACGCATTCCGCCGTGCCCAGGTCCGTCAGGAAACCGGCGAGGCCCGCGAAGATGACGCAGGCACTCCAGTGTAGAGGCGGTCCAGGGGCACTCAGGCAGTATCCCAATCCGGCGAGTGGTAACAGGAGTGAGAAGATGAGGCGCCGGGTAAAGTGAGACGACCAAGTGAAGCGCGGCGATCGCATCGTCATGCTGTCAGTTCGTGGCGGTGTCACGCGAGCACGACTGAGCCAAGACGCTTTGGTGAGTGGCATCGCGAACAGCGCCCCGATTGGCACCGAGAGCACGGCGAGTCCGATCGAATAAGAAGGCCAACGGTAGTTGCGAGAGAGCAGAGCGCCCAGGAGCTGCGTCCGTTAGCGATGACCAGCAATCTGCGCTCAGACAAGACTCACCAGAATCACAAGCGTCAGCTGAGCATTGATCCAAGCCAGATATGTCATCAGCACGAAGAACCCAGGCTGCAACACCATTCTCTTTGTGAGAACGAGGCCAGCCCAGACTTCTTCCCACCACCATTTGGGCCCGCAATCCGAGATGTGAAGCTTGACTTCACCCCTGGCAACTCTGCTTTTGATCTTCTCTGGGTCATTATCATCGTAGAAGTGATGGACCGAGCGCCGATACGCAGACTTGCGAGTCTCGGGTGCAAGCACATTGAGCAGGAGGAAGAAAGCCAGGAGGATGATGACCAGCCAGAAGCCCCAACTGGGATCCAGTTTCGAGATGATGCAAGCTCCGACGCAGAAGCCGATTGACAGGGAGCTGCTGAAGCAGAAACACCAGATGCCGAGCCATATGCCAATGCCACCGCCTTGCCTGCGAACATCATCGTAGGTCACGGCTTCTTGATGAGGTCTCTCCGACATGAGCGACGCGCCGAACAGGTCCATCAGAGTGGGCAGCAAGTTGATATTGGCAAACCCCAAAGCCAATCCAGTCAATGCTCGTGGCAGGAGAAGAGCGATGCGGAAAAGCGTGTCTGGCGACCGATAGCTCGCGACTGCCAGCGCTTGAGGTATCTGAAGTGGAAGCAGGAGACCAAAAGCGACTAGAGTATAAGGTCTGCGGCCATGCAGGAGAGGCAGGGGCCAGAAGATCAACGTGGTGATTGCCATTCCAGCAAAGAGGCTACCGAAGTCAGTAAATGGCTGCCTTGTAATGAAAAGTTGGTGCCACTTACACAAGATTGCCAAAGATCACCCAGTGCGATTGGTCTGCGAGCTGATACTGGATGCGAGGTACCTCTCCAGCCTACAAAGAATCAGCGAGGTGCAACACTTCCCGAACGTAGTCGGCATACATATATCCCTGCAATGAAGCCGGTGAAGATGGTGTTCAGGCAAGCAATTGTTGCTGTTAACCTCTTGCGACGCATGCTCTACTCTCGCGCAATCGGCTGTCGTTTGTGATATCGACCCAAGCTGAACCCTTCGCCTTCCTTCAGACTGACATGGCCGCGTCGTGGATGTTTCAAACTCCAGTTGTGAGACATCAGAAGTGGTGGATGAGCACTACGCACCATGTTAGACAAGACTCTCAAGGGAGTCAACCTGTCAGTTTACCTTGAATTGATAGTAGTCGCAGTAGCACTCCTCTTACGTACGGACTCATCGTCAATGCGATAATATGCAGACTGCAGAAAGGCTGGGGCATGCCCTTGATGATGAGAGCCATGTCCCAGCTGTTTATGACCTTCTGTCTTCGGCGAAGGGCTTGGATCTTTCGGTTCAGTATTCAACTTTTCACGGAGCAGTGGTGGAATCGTTCCGCTTGGGCCGTGTATGCTTTCCACGGTCGCTTGTCGCACGGCTGGAGGTCGTAGCAAATTGTCGGCTTGGGTCGTGCCCGCCTGGTTCGATCCACCATCTCCGCCCCCCGGTAACGCTCGAGCTTGGTGTTCATGCCTCATATGGTGGGCACGATGCACTCGCTCTGTCTTGCCGGGCGCAACATCACTGTGTCTGCGGCCAGGTAAAGGCACCATTGGAAGCTGTTTTTCTTGGGCGACGATGCTGCGTCGAGCACCAGGCTGGGTCGCCACGGACTCTCCATGGTCGCCGTAAAAGTCTGCAGCTGCTCCATATCGAGCTCTCCGGTCCAGCGTGACTGACAATTTCTTCTTCGTGGCGGGATCGAGGTAGGCAAAGTCTTTGATGACACATTGTGGAGACCGAGACACATACAAATGCGGCGGCGTCTGTGCAATCGAGTAATCGCCGGAAGAGAAAGCCTGAGCAGTACGGTCGCCTCGAGAGCTGGAAATTTTCGGTAGCGCTTCTGTGAATTTCGAGCCTGTTGCTGTCGTGCGAATCTTCGGCTTGGAGGTTTTGGTGAAGACTGAGTGCTGGGCATTCGCGGACGTGCGCCGACTCCGAGATAACTGGGGGTCAGACAAGACTTCTTCATTGCCCTCTGATGTTCGTGGCGAGCTCGGCGGCGAAAGCGGAGGAGGTCGATACACGGGCTCTTCACCTCGACCGACCTGATCTTTTGCACTATTGGCGCCTTGCAGAAGCCGCCCTGGGCCCTTTTTGCCACCTTCCGGCCGCGAGTCACTAGCGACGGTCACCGTCTGATTCATGAGGCGTTCATGGGCAGTGGCAGCTCGGGCGAGCCGATCATGTCTCTTGCGGAACTCGTAAGTGCCGAACGACTCCGTCACAGCTCGCTTCAGCTTGTCAAGTTGCTTGTCTGTGTTGCTCTGAGATGATGAAGTTGAGTGAGCCATTAGATGCAACGGTAGCTCGGGGAGAGGCTGTTGTCCTGAGCTTCGTGACGCTTCCAGATGGGCTCCTGTGCGAGGGCATTTTGGTGCTTGGATTTGATGTTCCCGGTATAGAGAGCGGGCGGTTGGCATGATCGCCTGCTCCAGCTCACTATCGCACGACTTGCAACGAAGAGGCTTTGGTAAGTACTTCTCTGGTATCTCTTGCACACGGTAAGGACTTGGGTTGGGCTTCGGTCTCGTAGTGCCGCGCCGAGCTTGAGCACCAGAGCCCAACCTAGGATCAGCCTGAGATGGAGACTGCTCTTCCTCGCCTTGGTTCCAGTCGTTCACCGCACGAGTGGAATAATGTCCTGGCGGCGGTGGCTCTGGTGGTCTCCTGACAAGCCGCTCATACGACGCTGGGTCCTTCTTTGGCAACGTTATAGGCAAGGGCTCGCCATCGCTTGGTGCAGGGCTGTAATTAGAGGACGCATAGAACAGGCCAGGGGCTGCCGCTTCCTCTGTACGAGCTGGTCGACTCACAGACCGAGGCCGAAGCGAGGATACAGCAGAGTGAGCTCGAGGACTCGGTGTTTGTGTTCGTGGGCCTGGGGCATTGGTTCCAACTCTGAGCGGTAGCATGGAGCTTCCAGGTTGTATCGCATCAGAAGGGTCACTGCCGTCGACGTCCGTCACTCTCTCGATATGTTCTACCCGTCCTGAGTCTGGCTCTTCTTTTCCCTGCTGCCTTTCCAGCCACGGCAACTTCTTCCGAGGTGGCTTGGGCGGTGTCTGCTCGCTGCTCTCTCCGGTTCTCTTGTAGGGACGCGGAGAATCATCGGCACCCTCTACGCTCGAGACCCCGCGGAGCGATGGAGGTCGCAGGCGTGCTATTGCGGCAGATATTGGAGGAGCCATGAATGAAGGGTATCCTCCAAGAGCGCGACGGATCAGGAGAAGTTTTCGTAGAAGTTTTCGTAAGATCTGATATGGCGAGAAATGGAGAGACGGACAGGAGACGGGAGATAAAGAGCGGAAAGAGTAGGGCAGGTCCCGGGATGAAGTAGAGTGAACGATGGCGTCCGCTCAAGGATTGGCGACAGGTCTGGAAGGGGGATAGGCGGAAATGAGATGTTGGCGTGAGAGGGTAGATGTGATGATGAGAGGTTGTGCGAGTGCGAGATGCAAGAAGTTGACCTGAAGTTCAGGTTCCATTACCAGTGGCTTCCTTCGCTGGTTGTCGGCGCACTTGCCTTCCATATGATCCGACCTCGATTCCGAGAATCGGCATCCCGTGCGTGGGCAGGACGGACCATGGCGAGCGATGGTTGCCCAGGCGGACCCATTTTAAGCTACCTTCGTGATTGTCGACAATCATTCCTCATATCGGACTTTACCAGCGCTAACATCCGGATAGACGTCAAATCTGCGCTGAGTATATATCGGAATGCCCTTTCTTGACTCGGCGATCGTGTCTCCATCAAGGTCGGCATATACGACGCTCTCGTGTTCATCAGTCTCAGACTGAATAGACGCGTTGGGATTCACGACCATGGAATGACCCCACGCATTATAGTCGGCTTGCATATCTCGAGCTGGACTGCAAAGGCCAACGTAGATCTGATTGTCCATCGCTCTCGCCTGACCTTGCAAAGCCCAATGCATCGCTCCTGTCGTGAGATTGAACGCACCCGGATAAAGCAGCAGGAAACAGTCCTTTCGGGCCGGAATCATGGCCAATTCAGGGAAGCGAATGTCGTAGCATATAGCGACCGCGATCTTGCCGTATTCAGGCAAGTCAATGATGGTAACCTTGTTCCCAGGCGAGAGCACTTCGCTCTCGTGGAAGGATATCTTGCCCGGGATATCGATATCGAACAGATGCACCTTTCGGTGTGTACCAATGAGCTTGCCATTGGGGTCGAAGGTGAGAGATGTATTGTAGTGCTTCTTCGTCTCCTCTCCGTATTCTGGTATGCTCCCTCCTACAAGATACGCCTTTGCTTCTTTGGCAAGCTCGGACAAGGCATGGAAGGAGGGCGATTGCTCTTTCGTCGGCGGGGAAGGCAGTAGCGTCTCGGCGTATTTGGCGAAGTATTTCGTGCCGTACGGGCTGTTGAAGCATTCAGGTAACACTTTGATAGATCAGCCACCGAGATACGATCTGCGAACACGTTCCCTTACCGACCAGATTGGCGCCATTGCCGGCTGCCTCTAGCACTTTCGATCGTGCGCGAGCAAGATTGGCAGCTTTGTCCGGCCCAGTCGCCAGTTGGATCAATGCCAGCTTCAACGGCTTCTTCAGCAGCTTCGCCATATTGGCAAGAATACTGGTGAGAGTCAGTGGTATAGGTAGACTGGCGAAGGTGTTGTTCAGGTATTGTTGGACGTGGTGTGGTGGGGAAGTCTAAGCTCAAGCTCCCGGATGCCAAGAAACCTTGCCCGCTCGACACCTCAGGCATCAGTCACATGCCTACCTTACACTATCCTTTCCCACTCTTATTCATCAAATGTCAGACCATCCCCCACACCGAGACCGACAACTTCTCCTTACGCTACAAGACCTATGATTCGGCCAGGTTCGCCCGACTGACAAGCTAACATTCTAAGCTGAGACAAGCGCATCGACCATCCGTAATGAGATGAGATTCCACTATGGCTCGTCAGATGACACCCATAGCACCCATAGCCTCAGAACATCACCCGATGTAGATGTCTATCAGTCTCGCGATAGAGATCACTGCTGTGCTGTCAGAGCCACAAAGGCAAAGATCGGAGCACACAACATAAGGACACAGCGCACCAAGGAATCAAGGGCGTAGTATGACGACATCGACTCTGGACAAAGACTGGTCAGACCGCTCCGCCACCTGTTGCTGTTGCGATGCTCTTTCGTAGGCCCTCGATCGACTGTTGTAGGCCACACCATCATCTTACAGGGAGATCCAGGCTCGTAAGATCTGGTTGACGTTTCACGACTACGTGGTATAGTTCATCTCTTGTCGAACGATTCGACATCGCACTAATGCTTTGGAAGTTTCGAACCCCTTGGACCATGGCCGCAGAGAATGGCACCCAGCGCAGTAGCTTGAAAGAATTCCTAGCAGTATGTGCTGCTGTTAGCGAAACGGCGGGGCAAAGTCTGACTTCAGCGACAGTCAATAGCAACGATCAAAGGGGACCTCAGCAACATCACTGCACCACCTTTTGTTCTTGCAGACAAATCCACGACGGAATTCCCTAGGTACTGGATCGAGCATCCGGATCTGTTCTGTGCTCCAGCACACGAGAAGGATCCGGCCCGACGAATGCTCGCAGTCCTCAAGTGGTTTCTGTCAAGCCTAAAAGATCAGCAGTATGCAGGTCGGAATCCAAAGGACGGTATCAAGAAGCCCTTGAACGCTGTGCTAGGCGAGGTCTTCATCGGAGATTGCGGCCCGGCAGAAGATGTGACGAAAATGGTCGCTGAGCAAGTTAGCCATCACCCTCCAGTCACGGCCTGTTATCTGTGGAACGACCAGCATGGTGTGCGCGCTGAAGGGTATACTCGCCAAGTACGTTGATGGGCGCTTAGAGCGATTCGGAGTAGTCGTCGGCTCGTGCTTTGATAAGCTAATGCTCGTGCATAGGAGATCACGTTCTCGGGCACCGTGAACATCCAACAGACTGGACACGCAACTCTGCACCTCGACGAGTTCGACGAGGACTATCTCATTCCCCTGCCCAACGTGAAAGTTCAAGGAATCTTGTCTGGGTCGCCCTACCCGGAGCTAGTAGGGTCGCATTCCATCGTCTCTTCCTCTGGGTACATAGCCGACGTGGACTTCAGCGGGAAGAAGCTGCTGGGAATGTCGGGAAAGAAGAACCACCTGGAAGCCAAGATATTCAAGCTTACAAACAAGAAGCGCTCCGGACCCATCTTTACCGCCGAGGGCAGCTGGTCTGATCGCTTCGAGTTCAAAGATAGCGCGGAGAACGTGATAGACTCCTACGATGTGGCTTCCGCGCAATCTGCGGGTTTCCGGGTGGCTCCAATCGAGGAACAGGACCCGTGGGAATCGCGCAAGGCCTGGGGTGGTGTTATCAGATCAATCCAAGCCGGAGACATGCAGGGCGTGGCGGACAACAAGTCTAAGCTGGAGAATGCTCAGCGTGAGCTGCGAAAGCAGGCCGAGACGAGTGAGGAGTCGTGGCGGCCTTTGTTCTTCAGGAAGGAGTCCCGCCATGATGCGGCGCAGAAACTGCTGAGCGAAGTGGGAGAGACGTTGGCAATGGACCAGACCAAAGGCGTCTGGCGATTTGACCGGGAAGCCGCAGCGACTCTCCAGAGACCGTGGAGAGGCAAACTGACGCCATTCCGGTGAGCCGGTTGGCGGGTGTAGGTGATCTCATCTGCGGTTGTGTGATTGAGGCGCCATCTGGCCTCATGGGTGTTTGCATACTTCTGGCCAGCCGCGATGCGATAGGAAGTCGGTGATGACGGTCAGGCTGGATGCAGTAGGCTCGGCGTGTCGACGAGTCAGCTAGCGATGCATTTGGGTGGATGTCTGGGAGCCACAGTGATATAGGCGAGGCCGATGACCAGGGTTCAGGATATTGTACGTCCATTTAGGCGTGTGCCGGGCATGGGTCAATCGCGGGCTCAAACAAGCGCCGTCGTCTACAGATTCTCCGGCTACGTCCTCGCGACCCGTACAGCTCGGCCTACCAGATTAGTCCCGCCCCCGTACTCGAGGGTGTCAAGCGACATTTGCCTTGCGACGCCCAATTTCCCAGGAGACACCTTCGAACAGATGCAAAATCTTCGAAGAATGCAAGTATGCAAGATTGGCAATGTCCTGGTTTCTTTGGCGTGGGATCGATCATAAGAGCCAGCGCTTGGATGTGGACTCCAGCCCTGCCGATATCATACAGCTACATCATGCGCAAGTTCATGTGTGACCAATCCGTGAATGTTGGGGCCTGAGTTTTGATTGTCATGTGAAGCGAATTATTGTCGATCGCGCGCAAGGCTCACATGCGCTAGCCAGCCGTCTCTCGCCTCTTACGCAGCCCGCCAAGCCGCGCCAAGCCGCGCCAAGCCCGCTTCTCCTGAAGCCCTGCACAATGTGGACAGGGATCGAGGCCGGCAAAGACGACGCCTATCTGCACTTCACCTGCACTTCACCCGTTCATGCAACGGCTTCCCGCGCATGAGGTACCACAATGTATGTCTACCCGCTACAGCGCCAAGCGTGCCAAGAGCGCCAGAGGAGGATTTGCAAATGGTACATACATTGCCGAAAGGACACGCCCCATGCAATGGACCGGCGAGTGGGCGCCGAAACAAGGGATGCCGATGGGATATCTTCTCCATCAAAGAGCGGTACCCACATCGAACCGGGCGCGGACCGAAGAGGAGGGTCTCCGGCGGCAGCATCGCGCTCTTGGCGCTCCGAGAAGACTTCTCCCTCATCAGCGAGATCACCGAGCTCGACCGAGAACCATGGAGCATGGAGCATGGAGCGGCGAGGGCCGCCGTCTCGCTCGTCCCGCATGCTTGGACCCACGTCCACGTGAAGCCGATGGATCGCGTTGCTGGAAACAGTATGGGAGCTCCTCCGATGCTTGCCGAAAACTAGGGAGGCAGTAGTAGTTCGCACGCGCGACTTGTTGCCGCAGGAGCCAGAATCGACCAGCAGATTGTCGACCGTTACGTGCACAGCGTGTGACCGAGACGAGCTCCTCGAGCATCAAAGTCCCCACTGAGGCTCGCCATCCCGGTCGGCCAAGCCTGAAGCTGGGTAGCTGGGATGACTGACGTGCTCCCTCCTCAGATGAAGCCGCACGGGGCTGCAGACGGAAATCTCGTGGAAGAGTTTGGCCTTCCCCAGTGCTCCACTGTGCTCTTCACACGGCCTGACATTGGTGCGACGACGCCTTCCTTCCTTCCCGTGCTGGCACGCATTCTTGGCAGGAGAGTGTTAGTGCAGTGCCGATCATATATGACAAGTAGACTCATTGCATTCGACCTTTACTTAAGGCGCCTTTTGCACAGGTAGGTCGCACAGCTCTGAGCCAGGCGCATGCAGAGATTCGAGAGCTCGTCTTGTTCTGTGATCATACGATGGCCAGCTCGAAAGCGAAGGAGTAGCAATTGGCCGTCGGAGCTGGCTCCTCCCATCCATTCACATTATGCAAGCACGGGCCGACGCTAGCGCCTCACGTAGAGCATGTTTGCCTGGGCCGAACACACTGCCTTCTGCTCACTGGACCACCTTCTCGCGTACCTGCAGCCAACCAGCCTTCCACATCTCCAGGTTTCACCTCAAGTGGCGCTGCGGCAGTGGAACGTGGCACTGAATACCATTGTTCCTGGTTGAGTCGCGCCCATAGCCATACAGCAACACAATAAACTCGTACACAACTCACTGACAGCGCCTGACATTGTGGCAGAGACTCATCTTGGTACGGTTTACATTCGAAGCGAGGCCGACTGTCACCCAGTCTTAGCTGCGGACCCAGTTGACACTACATCTCCGAACAATTCTCGTGCAGAGGACGGTATGGGGAGCAAGAAGATCGAAATCGTACGTTCATTGGAGTACTCCACGACGAGTACGGCACCGGACATCTACCGATGGATGGGTGGACTCGAGATCTTCAATCACCTCCCTTCTTGAACATGGTATCAGGCATCTGCAGCCCGCATCCACAACACTACCCGGTGGCGGCGCAGATACCATTAGCTCCTGGGCCTACTGCGCCTCCGCTGTAGCCCGGCCCATGCTACGACCTCAGCCCTTCCGCCTCAAGGAGTAATGGCTTCACATCCGCAGCGCGCAACTGGTCGTCGATATCACGCTGGAACGGGATGTTCGCCAGAACCGCACGCCCCTCGAGGCAATCCTTTCTGCTTTGGTTGTCAATATGTGGCCCGTACCTGCACGCTCTAGCCCTCGTGTGTCTGACACATACAGGTGGCACCGGGCTTGACACTCATAGCGGTAGGCCATCTGGGATCCTCTACCACACTGTCATATACTCCCCAGGTCCATCCCTCAACGTCACTCTCTCCCCACCGGCTGTTTTGGTCGCTCAGCCTATCTTTAAACCCGACTTCTGCCCAGAACTACCTTGCATCCTTTCTCTAATCTTGTAGCGAAGAGTTCCTTAGACTGCTGCGATAGCCGGTCCCGTCCGCATCATCGCCGTTCGACACTACCAGTAGCCACAGGCCTCGACGCTCATTTAACCCGAAGCTCGGATCCCTCTCACTTCATCGTTCATCCAGCTCTCGACTCCTCGCTGGCTCGTTACCTGTGAGCATTGCTAGTATGCTTCCTAATCACGTCACGGGCTATTCATCGTTGCTGGACCTCTATCATGCAACCTCTCCGGATGTCGCCATTATCGATCCGGATACTGGACAATCTGCCTCTCACCAGGACATCGCAAAGATCGTGACAGACTTTCGGCTCCCCCTGGACGAGCGAGGTTCGGGCCCTCGGAAGCCGGTCGTGGCCATTTCACTACCAAATGGACCCGTCCTAGCCATCACTGTCTTGGCCACGGCGACATACTTCACAGCAGCACCCGTGGCCCATGGTACCGGCGTCGGGAAAGAACAGTTCAAGGCGGACGTTCTTCAAAGCAAATCCAACCTGGTATTAGCCTCACTAGATGATGTCGACAGGCTGGGCCTCAGGGACTCTTGGCTTGCAGAGGCCAGGATCTCTGTGTTGGCTGTGGAACTCACCGGCAGCATGAGCCTCTTGTTTCATACTTTGGACGGCATCGAAGTGAAGCGTCCCGAAAGGCGACATAATCCCAATGGCGCCGACGACTTCGCCATAATGCTCTTCACAAGTGGTACCAGTGGAACGAAAAAGCTGGTACCGCTGACCATCCGTTCTTTGGTCTGTGGCGTGGCGATGGTAGAGAGATCATGGGGACTTTCACCATCGATGCGGTGTCTAAATCAAATGCCACTGAACCATGTCGGTGGTCTTGTTCGCAACCTCTTTGCGCCGGTGTTCTCGGGTGGCTCTGTCATTTGCTGCAGTGCATTCGACGCCAACTTATTCTGGGACTGTGTGGAAGACTACGCGCCGACGTGGTACTACGCTTCGCCAAGTATGCATCAGGTCATCCTTGAAGCCGGCGCAGGTCGTCCGGAGATCGTTGCCAAGAGCAAGATCAGGCTTATCTGCAATGCTGCTGGAGGTCTGCTTCCAAGTCTGGCCATACAATTACGAGAAACATTCTCGACAGAGACAACTGAGTGCACTGTGTTGCCCAGCTATGGTATGACCGAATGTATGCCGATTTCAACACCGCCGCTCGATTATCGACTTGAGAAGACTGGAACCTCGGGCGTCAGTGTCGGCCCAGAGATTACTATCCTCGATGGCCGTGATCAGCCACTGGCAAGTCGAGGAGAAGTCGGTCGCATTGCAGTACGTGGTCCTCCAGTTTTCGGAGGCTACCTCAAAGACAACAACGTCATTGACAAGACCTGCTTCACGGCAGACGGCTGGTTTGACACGGGCGATATGGGCTACCTCGACGACGAAGGCTACCTCTACATCACAGGTCGGAGCAAGGAGGTCATCAACCGTGGAGGCGAGCTCATCAGCCCTTTCGAAGTCGAAGAAGCCGTCGTGACCGCGGCTTCCAGGCCAGGTAGTCCCATTCACGGACGGATCAGCAAAGCCCTGGCCTTCTCTGTGACACACAACGTCCTACAGGAAGTTGTAGGTCTCGCCGTCGTCACGCCTCCTGGGGCTCGGCGAGCCTGCCTTCGTGGCATCCAAGACGCCGTGAGATCGGTATTGAGTCAGGTCAAAGTACCCGTCGTACTCGTGTACATGGATGAAGGACTTCCAACAAACAACAACAAAGTCTTGAGGATCAAACTCGCCGATCGCCTGGGACTGCCAGAGGTTTCTGACCACACGCCAGCAAGTGGAAGATACTTTGAGGCTGTCTCTCCGCCCCTGAACACGCCCCTGAGCACGCCAATTGAATGCACCGGCTTACGTCTTTCATACGAGGCATTGAAATTGGCGTGCGCTGCTGTCATACCCACGACAATCGAATTCCACATCAAAGCTACCGAGTTCCACCCTGAGCTGGTGATTGCGCCGAAGCACAACTCTGAAATTGACTTTTCGATCGAAGCACTGGGCGATCAACTAGCAACGGAGCTACATGGATACGAGATGCCTACTAAGGTATCTAAGCTCGAAGAGCCATTGCCGCGCAATGCCTATGATGAGGTCGACGAGATTGAACTTGAGAAGAAACTCGACTCTCGAAGCGCTTCGTCTGGTGTTTCCGGCGACCTGACCCCGACAGAGGCTACAGTTACCGAAGTGTTTGCGCAAGTTCTGTCCATGCCTGCGGGAGATCTTTCCGGCTCTTCGGACTTCTTTGAGCTTGGTGGAGATAGCATGCGTGCCGGGAGGCTGCTCAACGCACTTCGAAAGGAATACCCGCTTCGACTCCCGATCAATGTCCTCTTCACCAATTCGAAAGTTTCCCTGCTGGCGCAGTTGATTGACGAGAAGCTTCATCGAGATCAGACCAGTCAGCCAGACCCGAAATTGGTCTCCCAGGAGCCAGACTTCCTTCCTGGCTTGGAGAAAGCGTGTAGCTCAACAAACCCCATCGTCATGCTCCTACAGCTCATGCCTCTGGTTTTCATATACCCGATGAAGCGTGCGCTCACCTGGACAATCTTCATGTACATGCTTCAGGAGACCACCAACTGGCCCATGTTCGCGGCCATCCCCGGCCGTCTGTTCGACCTCGTCATCTCCATGACCGTTGGAGGCATTTGCACTCGGATCGTAGCTCCACTCTTTGCCATTGCCTTTAAGTGGCTGGTCATCGGTCGCTACAAGCAGGGCTTGTATCCAATGTGGGGCTCGTATCACACTCGCTGGTGGCTCGTTCAGAAGACGGTGGCTATCTGCACAATGGGTGTCTTTGGTTGGACGAACTGGTCTCGAACGCTGTACTACCGGCTTCTTGGCATGAAAATCGGAAAGAACGCCAGCATTCAGAAAGGTACCACGTTTGGCGAATGGGATCTCATCACCATCGAGGACAATGCGGTCCTCGAGCGCTGCATCGTGAGGCCTTTTGCCGCCGAGCGGAACACGTCCATGTACCTTGGACGTATCCGCATTGGCAACAATGCATCTGTCGGTCTGAGCTCCATTGTTGCTGCTGGAACCGATGTGCCTGCAAACGCCTGCATTGGTCCGAATTCTTCTAGCTGGGAGGTCAAGGATTCCGCGGACGAGTCCAATCGTGACCTCGGGGCCAGCAAGATTCCCGCAGCGCACTGGGCACTGAATCTCTTCATCGGAGTACCTACCAAAGCGCTCGTCAAGTTCATCGGCATGGTTCCGTGGCTTGCCTGCTTGGTTGCGCTCGTCAGACAGCATCCCGTCTCTAATCCCGACACTCTGGTCGAGATCATCGACTGGTTCGCTACCCCAAATCGAGTCGCGTGGCACTACGTGGCTCTCGCGGCGAACGTGGCCTTCGGACCTGCTTTCTTGTACGTCGCCGTCTTGGCTTTCAAGAAGATCTTTGACGCTTGCTGCGGCGGCAAGATCCAGCCGAGCAGCGTAGATGGACGCTCACAAATGACTACCTTCCGAATGGAATGGCTCAGATCAGTAATGCCGGCTCCTCAATTCCATAAGCTCGCGGAGCTCTTTGGAACGCACTACGAAGCCACTTCCGTCTTTGCTCGTGCTCTGGGATCCAAGGTTGGGAGACAGGTCTACTGGCCCGGGACTGGCCCTTCTGTTCAAGACTGGGACCTTCTCGACATCGGCGACAACGTTGTTTTCGGCTCTCGCTCTCACCTTGTTACTTCCGATGGCCTGGGCAGCGATTATGTCAAGGTCGGAGCCAACGCCATGGTCGCTGATCGAGTCGCTCTTCTTCCTGGTGTCAAGCTCGGCGAGAAGGCTGTTATGGGCAGCGGTGCTCTGACTCGTCGGAACAAAACTTATGCTCCTGAAAGTACCTGGGTTGGCAGCAAGGGTGGCGAGGCTCTATGTCTTTCGGCTGATGCTCCTCCGGGCGACTCAACCCCAACCAGTGCAGGACGGCTGTCGCACGAGATCAACGAAAAACGGCCCTCGCAGTTCGAGAACATGATCAGTGTGAACTCCACCGCCACTACACTCGGCATGTTCACGCCCAAGGGCCCCAGCGTCAATCCCACTCGAGTGAATTCGGAGAGATCAAGCCTCGAGATCGACACGTCCAGCGAATCCAGATCTCCCAGCTCAAGCAATTATGATCTCGAGAAATCGAAAGGTTTCCGCGCCACGGCACAGGAAGTTCCCTCGCACTCCACAACCGGTGTCGAGAATGATGATGGAGCAAAGGACTCGGCTTCTTCCTCCCCCTTCGGCCGTGCCTTCTATGAGGGCAAAGCCTCGTATCGTGTCTGGGGACAATTCACCATCTTCTGCTATTCTACCTTCATCACCGTCCTCAATGGCGTGTTTTGGAACGTCCCAAGTGTCTCGGCTGTGCAAGTTGTCAGTCGCATCTACGCGGACCAGAGCTTGCTTGCGCACCAGTTTCTCGCCGAACGCTGGTGGCGTCCATTTTCCATCTACGTCTTCTTCTCGGCATTGATCGTGGCAATTATGGCGGTACAGGCCATCCTTGTGATTGCGTTCATGATCGCCGCCAAGTGGGTCGTGATTGGAAGGCGAAAGCCAGGCAATTATGATTGGGATAAGTATGTTACCCGTAACCCGCAAGCGAGGGAGAATAATTTTGCTAACCTCTCTTCTCAGGTCCTCCTACTGCCAACGCTGGCAACTCTTCCTCAAACTCGAAACCCTGCGAAGACACTGCTACGGCGGCCACGGAATCCTCGGGATGCTCACCGGCTCCCACTGGATCGTCATGTACTTCCGCGCCCTCGGCGCCAAGATCGGAAAGGACTGTAACCTCTTCGCTTCGGGGCTGCCGAGTCTCATGTTCACGGAACCAGACCTTCTCACGCTCGGCGATCGGGTGACGGTGGATGATGCTTCGCTGGTCGGACACATCAACACCCGCGGGAAATTCGATCTCAATCCCCTCTTCGTGGGTGATCGGTCTGTCCTGCGGAGCGGCTCCAGATTGCTGTCCGGAGCGAGGATGGAAGAAGATGCATGCTTGTTGGAACATACGCTCGTCATGTCCGGGGACGTGGTCGATGCTGGGGCGACTTTCCAGGGTTGGCCGGCAGAAGAATACAAAGAAAACAGAATGCCTACGCTTGAGGCAGTGAGGTACTGGAGGGTCAAGGTGTAGATAGACTGCTATCATTGCTTTTTTTTGGGACACACACGCTCTGGCAATAGAGGAGAGAGGATACAACTTGCACTTTGCAGAATGGGTAATGGGCGTTCTGGATGGGTTTTGGCGTAAGAGATACCCTCGCTAGCTATGTAGTCATCGGATATGTTCGACAATGGATTGTTGATCTCTAGAATGTAGCGTTTGACATAAGGCTTCCGCGAAGATGATGACAACCGAGGAGTGGATTGAGTCATGAGATTAGAAACATGATGAGAAGAACATGAAGTCGTGACTGAAGACAAGGATCAAACGCTCGGACCAAGCACGTGAAGTGGAGGGGTAATGTACTCGCTTTCCCCCACTTCCACACTCCTTCACAACGCTCCGACATCAACCTTTCGTACAGATCCGCAGCACATTCATCACGCTCAGTCGATCGAGTCAGTAACACAGTAATATGGCGCCCTCACGCGTGTCTCCACCTCCGAACAAGTCCCTCTCCCACGGTCTCACGCCCGAGCAGCTGGAAACATGGGACCAGAAAGGCTACCTTCTCCTCCCCGATGCTCTTTCTCAATCCGAAGTACAGTCTCTCCTCTCTGAATCCCGACGCATGCTTAGCGAATTCTCCCTCTCCGACCACCCTATGACGCGCTTCTCCACGGGCGAGAAGTCGGACCATGTAGGAGACGATTATTTTCTCACATCTGGCGATAAGATTCGTTTCTTCTTTGAAGAGGATGCGTTCGATGGCTCGGGGAATCTGACGAAACCGAAAGAGAAAGCTATTAACAAGATTGGACACTACCTACATCACTTGAACCCAGCGTTCAAGATCGCTTCGATAAATGAGAAGAACGCTGCGATAGCGAAAGACTTGGGATTTAAAGATCCCAGGGTGCTACAGAGTATGATAATTTGCAAACAACCAGAGATTGGAGGTCGCGTTCCCCCGCATCAGGACTCGGTGTTTTTGTACACGGACCCGCCTTCTGCGGTCGGATTCTGGTACGCCCTGGAAGACTGTACCGTGGAGAATGGGTGTCTCTCATTTGCAGCCGGAAGCCACAAGCGAGCACCAATTCGTGATCGATTCACCCGGAGTCAAGATGGCCAAGGAACAACGTTTGGGAAGAACGAAGGATCTGCATGGCCGAAGGGCCTGAAACAGGAGAAAGAGATTGAAGGTGAGAAATACGAGTTGGGAGAGGTGAAAGCCGGGACTCTGGTTTTGATCCACGGAAATTTACTACACAAGAGCGAGAAGAACACGAGTTTGAAGGGAAGAATGATTTATACGTTCCACATGATTGAGGGCGAGCACGAATATGATGGGAAGAATTGGCTTCAGCCGCCTGCCGAAGGGTTCACTGCTTTGAATGCTGCTGTGCAATCTTGAACGCAAATACTTTTCTGCAGGTATGGGAATTACATGCTCTGAGCCAGCATAACACTCACCGAATCTCTGGATATATCTGGACCACCGCTCATACAGGAAATATCCAAGATATAAGTCGCCACCTATCTAGAATCAGATGGAACGAGCTTGCAAGTCACAGTGGAGCGACGAATTCTATCAATACCATCTGAACATCATTCACGGACCTTCGCATTCAACTCCACGCCGCCACGTGCCTCCACGCGAAGCAGAACAACCCCGACGGCTGTCATTGATCCATGCCAAAACCTGCATCTGCAACCTCGTACAAATGTCATTCCACATGCGATACCCCCATGGATCCTCACGCCTGATTTGCTCCGTTCTGAGCCCTCGACATTACCAAGCGACCATCTCGACTGGAAGTGTGATCACCACTGGACGTGGTGGTATACCAGCAGGTGATTCACAAGCACTTGCGTAGGGCGGCGGCTGCTATTGCGGCACCCGCGCATCTGTCGGTGGAGCGCCATCGTCCACATAGCCTCCGTCGCGATAACCGCCGTCCCGAGGAGCACCGTCCCAATAGCCACAGTGGACGCAAGCCTCTAGAGCTACATTGGAAGCTTGAACCGTTCTGGCGTGCCTGTGAGTTTTGAGTTGTTCCCAGAATGCGCGGACATGGATGATCCTGCAACGAGCAGTACAAATAGTGACAAAGCCGTTCGCTTGACTCACGAGTATGTGAATCGTGCCAGAGCTATGATGCACAGTTTCAAGATCTCTTGGTCCGGGACCCTCGCCCAGGCTGCGAAGCCGGCCACTTGGATTAGGAAGCAAGAAATGCCCACGTAAGTGATTGCGAGAAGGGCATCCCCAATCACCATCCAATTCTTTGGCCATTTGGAGTCTGAAGCAACATTTTTGTTGTTCGCGCGGTAGTAGACTTTGAGATCAAGCGAGGCGAGCAAAATCGTCAAGACGAGTGGCAGACAGATCCCGGCTAGGAGAGAGTCGCGGTTATCCGTCCTGAGAATCAGATACACGAGGGCAACACCCGCCGCGAGATCGATCGCCGACAGCCAGATGGGAGTCTTCCGAATTCTGACCATGGAATGAGAAATGGATCGGGATTTACGAGGAGGGTAGATGACATCGGAGTCGTCAACGAGTTGAACGACATCCGCGTGCTCGATGATTGTAGCCATGTTGTCGCTCCCGACGAAGGTTGGATGTTATTCTTTGGAGTTGCTCTGGTGGAGGTGCATTGCGAAATGCGAGGGAAACACATGAGTGAGGAGATTTGTCCGACGGAATGTTGCTGCGCCTTCGCGGCGTCGAGAGCAGTGTTGCCTGACGGCGCCTCCTACGACACAACGATGATCTGGCAGCTCCGGAGTGGTTGGTGGATAGAGGCTCGAAAGGATGTCTGCAAGCTAGCACATAGACCAGTGCACCCGGAGACGGCGTGGCTCATGGCACCAGACACTGTTATTGCTTCCTGCAGTGCCTCTACCGTAATACTGTTTGACTGAGTGGAACGCTTCGGCTTGAGTCTGACTGAACACTGCGAATCCAGTGGGTGCTTACATGTTCATTGTAAGGACAGTCGCTCTACAATTAGACGACGACTGGACATTCGACTGTGCCGTAGACGGCGTGTGTGGAACGAAAATGGTTGGTGAAGGCTTAGCAAGCTTCGTGAGGAACGAAGATGCGTTTCATTTCTTGCTGTGATGATTGTTTGAGACTCCCATGTTTCATTTAGTAGATACTGATCTAATCCCCCTCGTAGCATATGTATACATATTGTTATGAAATAGCAGCTCAGGAGGAAAGTGGGAGCAGGCCTGGCAGTAAGCTGAGTGGTCACGTGACCAGGTCACGTGACACGCCAAGCTTAGTGATGCCAGCTGGAAGGGGGAGAGCGGGCTTCTCTCTCTCTCTTACCTTCTACTATCCTTTACTCTGTACTCTACTTTAGATACACTATACTATTACGGGTCCTTCTTCTTCGATTATTAAGTCCTTACTTCCGCTACAAACTGTATAACTATATCCTATACATAATAAAGTCTAATGTAGCTTAGGGTAGTTCTTAACGATCGTCCTATACAGTTAGGCCTATCGCCGTTAACACATATTAATTGGTCCGCCCGCCGTAGCCTAAATGTAGTTTACTATACCGTATACCTCTTAGCGCGAGGGTATATGTAGGTAATAGTTACGTAATTATAGAAGACATACTTACGAGGTGTAGCCTACCGCGCCGACGGTCGTACTATCTACTTAAACTTCGTAGCTCCGACGGAGGGCGTCTAGGGTTCGATACTTCTCCGTTGTCTATTCGTTACAGCTCCGTAGTGTCTAAGGTAATAGTAACCGTAGAGATATCGCTAGATCCTACGACGAGATTATAAGTAACAGCTAGAGTCTTAGTTTTCCGATTTAGCTATTAATACGAGACGATAACTACGCCTAGACCTACTCCTCCGAGTAGCCGATAGAAGGCTAAAGATGAAAGGTCTTCTAACGACGCCTAGAAGGTAAATACGAGTAGTTAATAAGCTCCGACGAATCTAATCGTTAGTAGTGTACGAGTAAGAAAAAGGTAGAAAGTAAGCCGCTATATATCGAGAACGCTAAACGTAATAACTACGACCTACTACGATATATAGAGGCGCTAGCCTAGAGTAGACCGACTCTCTAAGGTATGGTTATAAAGTACCGTAAGGCAGCTATATTATAATACTAGTAGGGAGAGTTTAGAGTAGAGCGTATAAGATAGTAGAGGCTGTCGGTATCGATCTATTTAATAATAACCGCCGCTACCTTTTTATTACAGCTGCCGTAAATCGAAGTTCTACCTAATAACTAATGTTAGCTTACGCGCGCCGACTATAGAACGATTACTACATTACCGAAAGTAGCTATAGAGTATCCTTCTCTAACTCCCGGTTTATTATACTACTCTATCGGTCGATTTAAGCTAGCTGTAGGCGTTGTTACTCGATTATAGTATCTTAGACGCTTACTTTACGCTCTTTGTCCGCGATCTCCTACTAGAGACTAGCGATACGTTACTAAGATTAGGGTATAGAGCGAGTACCTAGGGGTAGGACATGTTACATAGGTACTAATCTAATAAAGTCTTCTTGTGTCGATAGCTTCTAGTAGTCGTAATAGGCACCCGAAGCTTACTAGGCGACGTCTAGTATGTTGTAAGTAGGAAAGCGCGGCTACTTCCTTAACAAAACTTACGACTTATATCGTAATTGTAGTCGTCGTACGACGCGATCTACCGTTAGCTCGACGACATTTCTTTACGTTATCGTACCTAGAATCGTCTCGTATATGCTTCGATTATCTAGATATTATTATAGCTAAAAATTAGTACTAACTTCTAGAGTCTAATATGTAATTTCTTACTTAAATATACGATAGCTACAAAGGTAGAGAACCGACGGCCTATGTAGCTATGCCCGCTACGCTACACGGAGCGGGACACTAGCTCGAACTTAATATAGGTAGAGGCGTGTTCCCTCGTCGAGTAGGTAGTAATTAAGTTTAGCGAAAGGCGCGTACGTATCGAGGTCTAATAACCCGTACTACTCGCGTAAAAGCTCCGCCCGGAGTAACGATATTTAACGGGCAAGCGATCGTCGATATTCGATAGAGGCGTCGAGAACCTATTTATACTAAGCCCTCGTATATAGGAGTCCGTGTTATAGGCTACTTAGGTGTTTTTTCTCCGTGTTCTAGTCCGGGATCTAGGTACCTACGTCGATCTCGAAGTCTATTAAACAACTAGTCAGCTTCACTTGATTTAGTAGCGCCGGACGTAGGAGCTAGTTTGGCTTACGTTTACGTTTACGGCTAGGCCCGTACTACTCGTACTTAATGTACTTATTTAAGTTTCCTACGCGGGTAAAGGACTTGTAGTAGCCGGGCCATACGTACGGATACGGTTTCCCCGGTCTCGAGCCCGTTAAAGCCGCTAAGTCTTTGCCGATCTAGTAATAATCTACTATAGAAGTTGTGTTATTAAAGCGGTAGGCTTCTACCGATAAAGCGCGTTATTCGTTTATAACATTATCGAGAACCTCTTTCTAGAAAGTACTATACAAGTCGGACATGTTTGTTAAACGCGCTTAAACAGAGGTCCGCGCGATATGTCTACTCTTATATATAGAGCTCTATACGGAGAAGAAGCGCGCGGTAGGTGTACGAATACGCTTCCGAGCTCTACGCGCTATCGGCCGTTATAAGCTTAGATTAGTCGCCGTATACTAGGTGCTAGTTGTTAGTGTTTCACCTTAACCGCGGCGCGCGTAGTAGGCCTATAGAGTCATGTCTTTACCTTAGCTAAACACGATTAGCTTATTCGATATGTCGCCTTAGTTCCGCCTCGATTAACGATCGTGTAACCTTCGTGGCTATAGAAACGTAGAGTATATTAGTTGACGTAAGAGTAAGCTAACGTCTACATATAATATTAATAAATAGTCTTACAAAATACATAACGAACACTATATTGTTTTAAGGGAATTGCGCGTATTCTACGCCTAGACTCCTCTACTGTCTATGTACTACTACTAAACATGTTTAGCGCTCTTATCCTAGTCGTTAAGATAAGGCGACTAACTTACGTACGAATGCGTTATCTAGCTAACTAACCGAAGATACGGCGCGGCGAGTATTTCAATTATTAAGAGCGGGCCTAAGATGCCGATAACCTAATACCTACTACGTAGACTCCCGCGAGATTTAGCTAAAGGTACGATAATTAAGCGAGTATCGCTACATTCTTTGTATATATCTTAAACAGCCGTAGCCTAGTAGAGTATACCTAGTCTTTAACCTTTTATAAGAAGTATATACTCGTTTAGTTTTAGTAAGTGTCCTCGGTATAATCGTAGATATAAGCGTCACCGGCTGTAGACGTACTAGTACGATAGGGCTACTCTAATGCGTCTACTATAGTTATACGAGAGAGTTGTACGGATATTAAAGATACTACTACGGAAGTTACGGCCTACGGGGATTTGAGAGGTCCGGTCTAGGCTACGTTACAGTTCCGTATTCGATTAGCCTAGGTGGCCCGCTCGAGTATGTATAAGTATAAGTAGCTATGTTACTATAACTAGCGAGCCTATAGAGGGGGTTCATAAAAAAGTCTAAAGCGGTTTAACTACTTACACCTTAGAGCCATTCCTCGAGTATTGTAGTCGTTAGGACACATTCGCTAGTAATAGGTCTAGACAAGGCAGTTAACAAGGGTAGAGTCGGAGCCTACAGCTAGTCGAGGTCTTAAGGATTATTCTATACTTCGATTCTAGGGAACATAACTTCGAGTAGATCCTAGACTATAACGTTCCGTTATAAGGGGTTGCTACTAGAGCTTAAATAGATTTTAGGTCTCCTACTCGTTAAGCATCTTACATTACTACTACTATATACGCGTGACTATACTATATACAGTAGGATGTAGCCTCCCTCTAGCTATTCGGTCTACGCTAGGCTCGAGCGCTATCTAGTCCCTATAGTAAGAAGTAGCGTACGGCGGCTATAGCTAGGTGTTATAGTGTTAGAATCGAGGTTAACAGCCGTTAAAATAGATAGCGAGGAGATAGTAGCAAGTAACAAGGGAGCGATTACTACTATGTAGCCGAGAAGTAAGCCGAAACTCTCGAAAGGATTGTTAAAGAGCGACGCCGCATACAAAAGCGGCTTATCTATAGCTTCGGGAGGCTCTAGATATACTAACTAGTAGCTCCCTAGGTATCCTACGAATAAAGGGTAGCGCTATCTGCTTACGTAAAAGGCTAACGAAGTTTAATAAAACCTTACGCTCCTTACGCTCGCATACTACGACTAATCCGAGGTTCCGGATCGATTATAATCGTAGCGATCGTCTCTCTCTTTTTAAAGGCGGTAAAGTGTCGTAGATCTAACATAGATATGTTCGTTACTATTTCGCTATTGTTATTATAGTCCGACGCTAGACTTATCTGTCTTATTCGGATCCTACTAATAGCTACACTTGTTACAACTCTTCGCTATACCCCTCGGGATAGGCGAAGGCTAACTAGGTTCTATATACGAGTAAGTCCGGAGTTACAGCGATCCTAATTCGAAAGTATACATACTTTCGAAGTAGGCGATTAGTAGGCTAACTATAGATGCCCGTACGGCAGTTCCTAAAAGAACGCCGGCTACGGAGTAGTTACAGACTCTAACGCTGTGTCGTTTAAGGGATAACAAGCTTAAGGGGGATTTGTACGTTCGTACGGTCGAATTAAGGGCGATACGCTTTATCTATTATACTATAGCTGATTTCCGCCTACGTAAGGTCGAGCGTATCTAATCAAAAGTCGTCGCTAGTATAGCCGACGAGTACGGCCGTTAGAAGCGGGATCTTCTTATTCTAATAGCTAAAAAATAGTAGATAGTAGTAGAGGCCTCTCTACTACTCTAAGACTATACTTTAACACGAACGGAGCTCTACTACTCCTAGCTACGGTTTCGACTTCGGAAGGACACCTCGGTTGTTACTATAACTTAATAGAGGAAGGACTACAATATTAGGCCTTTAACCCTATATAAACTCGGGGCGACTTTAATGCTTAGCGTCGAGCAAATCGGTCGTGTGTTTGTAGGTCTATACGGCTTCCTCTCGTTAGAGTTAATCGCTCGTAGTATTCTACCGAGTGTACGGAGACAAGGGACTAATAGGCAAGGGGTTGTCTTTACTAGAGGCTTTATTAAGATCGATCGATCCTACCTCTGTCTAATTAGTATACATACATATCCGTTACTACGCTTACTACTATCTACCTATATATATAACGAACCCCGCTACATAGAGGCCCTAATCTTATTACTATCCGCGGCCGCCTATCGTACATACCGGAACGTTCTTCTTGTACTTTATAGCCGCGAAATCTATACTTACGTTACATACAATCCGTCGACGCGAGGACGGATTATGATCTAAGCAGTTATAGTAGTCAAAGCTCCGACTAGTATACGATTTCAACCGATCTGACTCCCTTGTAGTATTCTAGTATATAAAGAGGACCCTTCTATAACTTTTGCCGAAGTCGGCGCTAAAATGATCTCTCGTCCTAGATCGTAAGCGTCGGGGCCGAAGGTATAACGGCTTGTAGCGGATACTATAGTGTCGACATTGTAGCCTAAGTAAGTAGCGCGGAAGCTTCGGTATATAGTACGGAAAGTAGCGGGTAATCTAGATTGCGAGGAGAAGTACGTATTTCCGTAGTTAGGGACGTTATAGGCGTTCGATGTTCTATTACTACGGAGCTTGTAGATGTAGTCGGTAAGTCTGCCTTAGGGTAGATAATAGTACTTCGTAACGGCTAGAGATAAAGGATCGTATATAGACTGTAAATACGATAAGGGCGTTAAGGATTTGGCATTTATGTTATATTATACCTCCTAATTACGAACCTAAGCCGTACTAGTCGTGCTAGTCGTACCAGTCGTACTAGTAATGTCCGTTACTTAAGCTCCGTAGGGGATCTTCTATGTAGCGTAAGCGCTGTTATAGATCGTAAACCCGAAACTAGATCTCAAACTACGGTTCTTCGTAGATAGAGCTTCAATCGCCTAAAGCTTCCCTCGCTAATCAATGTATAGTAGGTAAGGATAATCAGTCTAAGGTGTACGTCTTTAACTATTCTTAACCTTTGTACTTAGAGTAGAACGAGTTGTATCTTCGGTCGAGCCGAAGACATAGGTACGTACGTTTCTTACACGACTTTAGGCACATACAAGATTCGGCTTGTAGTATCCGTTATAGGTACTGAATTTGTTCCTTTACTATAGTATAATCGTAGGCGTTACGAAATAGTATAGCGTCGTTAGCTAGCTGTTTTAGTAAGTTTTCTAGAATGTACGGTAATTGAAGCGGTATTACCTTATTCGTAACGTTAGGATTTTGTAATGTCTATTAAAGGTTTTATAATGTAAGTAGTAGGTTCTATTAATCCTATACTATCCCCCCTAATATAAGACAAGGCGAAACGGTAAGCAGTACATAAACTATACGAATACTAGGAGGTATAAAAAAGGTTGCCCCCTCCTAGAGAATAACTGCGCGTATCTAGCTAGCTAGAGGTGTCTAGGCGCTACCTATTCGAGCGAAGTCTACCTACTACGAATCGTACATCTCGATAGCTAGTAGCTATATTTTGACGCTATAGAGAGTACGGATAAAAGTACCTCTAAGTACGTTAATATAGGGTCCGGAGAACGCTAAGCTACTAGCTAATAGATCGAATGATCCATATTAAGTAATGTCGACAGGCGTAGCGAATGTCCGTTTCCCTAGCTATTCTCGATCTACTTGTCCGGCGAGGATATATAGTACTTTTAGCCTCGTATAACGTATAAATAACGGCTTGTCGGCTTCCGAGTAGGCTTTTAAATTTAATATGTTACATAGTAGTCGACTTGTCGTAGGGTATTTAGCTTTATCCTCTTCTAGAATCTCTCTTACGACGACGCCGGTACTTCGCTACTTTGTCGTTCGTGTACCGTATACTTGTAACTCGAGTCTCGGAAAACATGCCTCTAGGTAGCTCGTATATCCTTTAAGTGCCTATGTTTTCTTATCGTGGAAGTCTTCCTTAATAAGTATAGGGGTAACAAATTTGTAGCCGGCTACGAGTAACTCGGTCATTTCTTAGGATAATGTCTCTATGACCTCGAAGTAGTATGTGTCTCGTATACTACTAAAAAGTGGTTCCTTTGCGTACTTAAGCTACACGATAGCGTACTTAGTATGTTTAGTAGTGTAACCTATAGTAGCCGAAGCTAGAGCCTCTAGAGCCTCGATAACGAGGTGTATTATAGCTTGTAAATCCTAGCGAAAGGCACGAGTAACGTAAGTAGACCAAACTACCGGTATCGGCGTTAAAAGTTCCGGTACAAGTATTACTAAGCTTCGAATCTACGTCGGTCGAGGCTCCCTTAGATTTTCTTTAGGAGATCTACTAATGTCGGTCGCTCTACTAAGCTCTTAGTAGGAGACCTCTTTACCGGGGCCTAAG